>JAVJIF010028799.1:0-69241 GCA_038442645.1 Agave tequilana | reverse complement strand
TTTTTCTTTTATAAATTATATTTTATCATGTTTAGTAATCTTGATTGGTTGCCGTATTTAATAAAACGTGAGTATGAGAAATCATTATTATTATTGTTTAATAAAATATAATTGTCGATAATGAACCATACATAACATACATGATTGTTAACATACACCTGATTTATTATTATATATATATATATATGTATTATATATGGACGATCGTTGAGTTACCGAGATTCAGAAGTTAACAATTGTCACCAGTAAAGTATCCAATAAATTGATACTGTAGATATAATAATTTGGTGGCACCTACCGTATTCATAATATATGACTTGTTAGTCTTACTAGCAGTAGTTGACACTCGAGTAGATGCTAAGACGCTACCATTAGTGTTCACACCATGACTTGGATATCCTATCACACGGACACTATTATTTCATGCACTGGTAGTATCATGACACGTGGACACGGTATTACATTATACACTGACTACTGTTATTACAGGTACTAGTGATACACAGATATGTTACACGGATTATTGCTACACATACATGTTCCACTGGTACACAGATAGACCAATGCACGGACTACCGCATTTCATGTTTACATATCACTGTTACACATGCATGTCATGTTTCTATATCCCTGTTACACATGCATATATGGTTTCTCTATTCTTGTCATATGATTCCCCGTTCATATTACATGTATTATTGTTCCATGTTACCGTCTTCATGTTATATGATTGTTTCCTGTTATTGATATGGACATTCCCGTTACTGGACATGAGAATTGTTGATAGGCGATATGTGGAATCCCACATTTATTGTTTCCATTTCCCGTTATATTGTTCCCGTTATATTATTTCATGCTATCAACAGAGCTCATGTCATGCTATCGTATTCCATGTACCATATCCTGTACTTGTTCCTGATATACTGTATAGTGAAAGATAATGATGATAACTTGGGTATGGGGGAGACTTGACGGTTGATTAGATCATATCGGGTGGATGTCTGGATCCATTGTTCGTCCCACTGCAGGGGACGGGGTAGTGCTGGCTACTATCTGTTACTCATGAGCTCCCGTTTTCCGTTATGTTTTAGCTCATTGAGATTCCTGTTACATGTTACAGCCCTAGCGGGCTGGCCCTGGTCTCAGCA
Source organism: Agave tequilana (assembly GCA_038442645.1). Taxonomy (NCBI): domain Eukaryota; kingdom Viridiplantae; phylum Streptophyta; class Magnoliopsida; order Asparagales; family Asparagaceae; genus Agave; species Agave tequilana. The sequence continues at coordinate 68,093 of JAVJIF010028799.1, read as the reverse complement.
GCCAGGGATCTGATAAGGCTGTTGTCCCGGGTATGCACGGGATACACCCACCCGATAAGAGCTCCTCGACCATAGGTTTTCAAATAACATAATATAACAGTATACACAATAGTGACGTCGGGAACACTTGTTATTTGGTCACTCTCTCGTTTGGATAATGGTACTCGTAGGCTATGTCCGGATGGTTCGACTGGAGTGCGGGCTCCAGTATGAACTGCCAGTGGTATGGGACACTGGAAGAGATTGATTAAAATACCAGGTGGTACTGATTGCTACTATTGTATAAAGAACATGACTTGCTTCTTACATGTATACTATTGTTTAGTTGTACTTATTACTGTTCCTGATCATTTATCCGCTATCATGTTACATGTATGCGTTGTTACTTTACTTGTTTCATGCTTTACTTTCTGAGGTGACGTACTACTCATGTACATGTATACTTTGCATTGCTTATATTCTGTTTTGCATTGTCTATATGCTGCTTAGGCACAACACAGTAGATGATTATGTTGCATACTTCATCTACTTGTTCATTTCCATCACGTCACTACTAACATGGTCATTTCTATCACATCCCCACAAGACAACACTGTTTATTATATCAACTGGATACGACTATAGCCATGACCTGATGATAACCGGATAGGTAGTGATGGTATTAAAAGACAGACATGATTATATATTTCTACTGCTTATGATATACTTATTATATGGTATCACTAGACAACATCATATATTATATATTAGTATCGTGCTTGTATTACTATTGTATATATTACTACCTCCTACATTTTACCACTCACTAGGTCGCTTTCTGACGACCCTGGGTTTGCGTGTCCAGGTTGGAGATCCGAGTCACCGTATTCTCAGATAGGGCCTTGGAGTCACATAGGAGATTCCTCATCGAGACTATTCATAGGTATCTTAGTGATTTATTCCAGTTCTCTTATTTGTCCCTCTTTTTCATATCTGTTATGATCGCTAATCTCTTCTATAGGTATTCTTATACTTATTTCATACTGGAACTCATGTGTATATGGAAGTTATATCCTGTACTGAGGCTTAACGTACTCGTGAGTGTGTTTTCACCTCGCGTATGTACGTCGCCATAACGTCCCCGTCCCCGTACCTGCGGGATCGGGGCGTTACATAGTGGTATCAGAGCCTAGGTTCACATCTGGTGTGGGTAACCACCTGGGTCAATACTCGGGCTCATACCAACAGTACAGTCAGGTTCAGATTAACTGATCTGTATCTGAATTTGGGGATTCCAGCAATGAGTATATGAATACCATGATCTTGACAATTCATGCCTTGACTCATTTGTATTCCTTCCTTCCAGTTGTTAACCAGAACATCCGATTTCCTTCTCGCTTTCCTTGCATCGTCTTGCTTCCTATCCGTTCGTGTTCGTTCACTACAATTCTTCTCTATCCCGAGTTCCTTATAGATATCAGAGTGGCGCAGCGGAAGTATCGTGGACCCGTAACATTTCGGCTTTGGGGTTGGAAATATTATTCTCACACCTGATTTGAAATTTCGAGGATGAAATTTTTTGTAAGGTGGGGAGAAATGTAACCCCCTGATCCCCGGCGTACGTATCACAGTATCAGCACGCGATACGATGTACAAAATTGATTTGACCTCCGTGGTAGTCCGATTGAGCTGATTTCAGTTTTAAAAATCATTTTCTAATATTTTAGATTTTTCAAGATTTTATGGAATTTTTCTGGATTATTTTGGAAAATCTCCGTAGTCGGTATCCACCGATACCGATAATCGGCTTTACGATTTTTAATTCATAAATAGAGTAGAATTTTAAGAATTTGCTTTCACCATGCGCCTTAGAATCGTGTTATCTATGTTAGGGTATTTAGGAGATTTTTCTGAATTTATCGAAAATCCGGCCAAGCCGGTGTCGCCCGGTATTGGCGACATCTTCCAGGATTTTTAAATTGCAAATCGGATTGAATTTCTGCAAACCGTCTTCATATTACGTCTCAGGATAATATTCTCTATTTTCTGTAATTTTTGGGCACCATTCGGGACTAGTCAAATTTTGGACCAAATTAAATAATATTAATTTAATTATTTAACTTCTTTTCTTTTTCTTTCCTCTTCTCCATTTCTCCAGAGAATTCCCCCACCGCCATTCTCTCCACCGCATTTTCTCTCTCTTCTTCCCCCTTAAAATCTCTCTCTCCCTCTCTAATTCACAAATCCTCTCTCTCCTCACTCACTCTCTCTCTCTCTCTCTCTCTCCCCCCCCTTCTCTGTTTCAGGCCAGGGGCGGGGCTTGACCCGCACCCGCGGCCAGAGGTGGCCAGGCGCCGCCGGCTAGGCTGCCGCCGGCCAAGGCGCCACCCCCTTTCCTTTTTCTCCTCCTCTCTTCTTCTTCTTCTTCTTCTTCTTTTCTATCCTTTTCCTTTCTCTGTTTCTTTCCTTCCCTCTCTCTCATTCTCACTCTCCCCCCTCTCTGTCTCGCGGCTAGAGCCGGGACCGCCGCCGGCGGGGCCCTCCTTGCCGCCGGCCAGCAGGGCTGGCCGGCCTGCTCTCGCGCAGCAGCAGCAAGGGCTGCTGCTGCTGCTGCTTGTGACTTATTGGGTTCGGGTATAACCCGAACCCAATAAGAGGAGTATTGAGGGAGGGTTGGGTTTGGATATAAACCCAACCCGATAACCCGTTAGCCCTTACCCAATAACTTCAGTTAAACGGGTTTGGGTTTGGATCTAAACCCGACCCGTTAACCCGTCTACCCGCATCCAACCCAATAAAGGTAATTTTTTAGAAAACCCCCTGTAACATTTCAGTAATTGCATTTGAATTATTTTTATTTACATCTTTAACCTCTTTTTATTACTTTTAGCGTTCGGGGCGATATCTGGAGCATCTGGACTCCGATTTGGACGATTCTGGCTCCGTTGCGATCGTGGGAAAGAGAGCTACATTCCGTGGCCAGTTTGTGAGTGTTTTTCTTTTATAAATTATATTTTATCATGTTTAGTAATCTTGATTGGTTGCCGTATTTAATAAAACGTGAGTATGAGAAATCATTATTATTATTGTTTAATAAAATATAATTGTCGATAATGAAACCATACATAACATACATGATTGTTAACATACACCTGATTTATTATATATATATATATATGTATATATATATGGACGATCGTTGAGTTACCGAGATTCAGAAGTTACAATTGTCACCAATAAAGTATCCAATAAATTGATACTGTAGATATAATAATTCGGTGGCACCTACCGTATTCATAATATATGACTTGTTAGTCTTACTAGCAGTAGTTGACACTCGAGTAGATGCTAAGACGCTACCATTAGTGTTCACACCATGACTTGGATATCCTATCACACGGGACACTATTATTTCATGCACTGGTAGTATCATGACACGTGGACACGGTATTACATTATACACTGACTACTGTCATTACAGGTACTAGTGATACACAGATATGTTACACGGATTATTGCTACACATACCTGTTCCACTCCACTGGTACACGGATAGACCAATGCACGGACTACCGTATTTCATGTTTACATATCACTGTTACACATGCATGTCATGTTTCTATATCCCTGTTACACATGCATATATGGTTTCTCTATTCTTGTCATATAATTCCCCGTTCATATTACATGTATTATTGTTCCATGTTACCGTCTTCATGTTATATGATTATTTCCTGTTATTGATATGGACATTCCCATTACTGGACATGAGAATTGTTGATAGGCGATATGTGGAATCCCACATTTATTGTTCCCGTTTCCCGTTATATTGTTCCCGTTTCCCGTTATACTGTTTCATGTTATCAACAGAGCTCATGTCATGCTATCATATTCTATGTACCATATCCTGTACTTGTTCCTGATATACTGTATAGTGAAAGATAATAATGATAACTTGGGCATGGGGAGACTTGACGGTTGATTAGATCATATCGGGTGGATGTCTGGATCCATTGTCCGTCCCACTGCAGGGGACGGGGTAGTGCTGGCTACCATCTGTTACTCATGAGCTCCCGTTTCCCGTTATGTTTTAGCTCATTGAGATTCCTGTTACATGTTACAGCCCTAGCGGGCTGGCCCTGGTCTCAGCAGCCAGGGATCTGATAAGGCCGTTGTCCCGGGTATGCACGGGATACACCCACCCGATAAGAGCTCCTCGACCATAGGTTTCCAAATAACATAATATAACAGTATACACAATAGTGACGTCGGGAACACTTGTTATTTGGTCACTCTCTACTCTCTGTTTGGATAATGGTACTCGTAGGCTATATCCGGATGGGTTCGACTGGAGTGCGGGCTCCAGTATGAACTGCCAGTGGTATGGGACACTGGAAGAGATTGATTAAAATACCAGGTGGTACTGATTGCTACTATTGTATAAAGAACATGACTTGCTTGTTACATGTATACTATTGTTTAGTTGTACTTGTTACTGTTCCTGATCATTTATCCGCTATCATGTTACATGTATGCGTTGTTACTTTACCTGTTTTCATGCTTTACTTTCTGAGGTGACGTACTACTCATGTACATGTATACTTTGCATTGCTTATATTCTGTTTTGCATTGTCTATATGCTGCTTAGGCACAACACAGTAGGATGATTATGTTGCATACTTCATCTACATTTCATTTCCATCACGTCACTACTAACATGGTCATTTCTATCACATTCCCACTAGACAACACTATTTATTATATCAACTGGATACGACTATAGCAATGACCTGATGATAACCGGCTAGGTAGTGATGGTATAAAAGACTGACATGATTATATATTTCTACTGCTTATGATATATTTATTATATGGTATCACTAGACAACATCATGTATTATATATTAGTATCGTGCTTGTATTACTATTGTATATATTACTACCTCCTTCATTTTACCACTCACTAGGTCGCTTTCTGACGACCCTGGGTTTGCGTGCCCAGGTTGGAGATCCGAGTCACCGTATTCTCAGATAGGGCCTTGGAGTCACATAGGAGATTCCTCATCGAGACTATTCATAGGTATCTTAGTGATTTATTCCAGTTCTCTTATTTGTCCCTCTTTTTCATATCTGTTATGATCGCTAATCTCTTCTGCAAGTATTCTTATACTTATTTCATGCTGGAACTCATGTGTATATGGAAGTTATATCCTGTACTGAGGCTTAACGTACTCGTGAGTGTGTTTTCACCTCGCGTATGTACGTCGCCATAACGTCCCCGTACCTGCGGGATCGGGGCGTTACAATATTTTATCTCCTTCAATCAGTTCAGTGACATTAGCATCTGGTATTTTTTCTTTTGAAGCCAACACTCAGATCTAATGTGCCCCTTTTTGTGACAATAGTTGCACGTCAAATTCTTGTGTTTTGAGTTACCCGTGGAACTTCTATTATTGCACTTCTCCCTTAAATAATGAACTTGCCCGGAATCATCATAATGAGACTCACCCGTCAACTAGGTGTCAATTCTATCCTTATTGAGTAGATGCTCCTTGACCTTATTGACCTTGATTGTTGATTTGCCTCCATAGATGATAGCTTCCCTAAAGCTCTTATATGAAGAAGGCAAAGAACACAGTAATAGAAGTGCTTGATTTTCATCTTTATCTTAACCTCTATCTTGTCTAGATCATTGATAATAGAGAAAAATTTTATAATGTGAGACTTGATAGGTGTATCTTCATGCATGCGAAGAAGAAAGAGATGCTGTTTCAGAATCAACCGATTCGCCAACGACTTCTTCAGATAGTGATCATGAAGTCGCTCCCACAGTGAGGACGCTGTTTTCTCTGTAGAAAACCCATCAAACATTTCGTCCACCAAGTAAGCTGAATAGCTGTCAAGGCTTTCTCATCCAACTCCTGCCAAGTTTCTTCCTTCATGTCTTGAGGCTTTTTCTCCCCTCCCGAGTAATGCTTTCTTCAACCCGCTCTAGGTAAGAATGTCATTCATCCTAATCTGCCACCTGCTGAAATTGATGACGCCATCGAATTTTTAAATATCGAACTTGATCGCAGACATCTTCAAGTTACCTTGCTCTGATACCAATTGTTGGAAAATAATCTGTATGCTCTAATGCTAATTGTTGTGATTTCAGGAGAGGATACCCTCACGATCAGATCGACTGGGGCGGCGCAGCGGATACGAACCACAGAATCTACTAAGACAACTTGAAGAAGAGAAGAGAGAAGATATTTCAAAGTAGATAGAAAGCCAACACACAATATAACGTGATTTTACCGATCAAACAGACCGTGTGTATGTCCACAGGAGAATAGGGGAGAAACTTTATTAAAACTTGGGAGAGTACAATAAGAACTACTTACACCTCATGCTGAAAAGTTACAAGCTTTTGATGGCCGCCAAGAACAGCGAACCCTTGTGGCTAAACTTCTCTCACGAATTTCTCACCTAGATGAATTACACCCTTAGGAATTACAAATTCATAGGATTCTCTTGAATATATTGAAGGACACTCCTAAAGGATTATTTATAGACCATTGAACTCTCCTAATCCTAAACAAACTCATTCAATCAGAATAAAGGAAAGTTGAATCCAATTCGGACTCAAAACAGATCTAGGAAAGGAAACTGCCAAATCCGATATTAATCAACATTCACGACATATTCACGTCATAATCCTAACTATGTGAATGGTATTTTTCTGCAGCACAATATCTCATCTTTAATTCTATCAAAGAACTTAAACAGAAGAATCTAATAGTTGTTAATTTAACTGAGAAAATCGCACTTGATAAAACAGAATAAGATAAACAATTCACGTAACCGACACTCAAAAGTTTGGGATAACAACTTTACAACTGATATCAATGTCGGCTTAGCCGGAGGGGAAAAAAAAGAAAAATAAGGGGAAAGAAAGGGGATTAACCAAATATCCCCTACTTTTAGTCCATGCCTCTCTTTTGCTTCTTGCCAAATAAGATCTAATGTTTTGGCTCTCCCAATAGTCCCCACCATTGCAAACCCCCTTCTCATCAAACCTTTTAGTTAAAGGATTTGGCATATTACCATCCTTGTCTAACTCCAAGAACCCCCACTTTTGCTTGGATCAATCTGTCTAAACAACCCATTGACAACCAAACTGTCCCTTCCAACATGAATAATGGACCAAAGCCATCTTATAAGGGGTAGGTATACCCTAAAGTTGTGGACCTAGTTGCCCTGTGGCTTGGTTTGATTTGAGAACCTTGTAGCGTTAGGTTCAGCACAGTCACCATCATAACCATTTGGGCCAGGGAAAGCACCTGACCAATGGGCCAAGAACAGATAGTTCTCACTCTTCAACATGAAATACCTATGTACACACATGCATACATAGGTGCACGTGTGTTGTATTGCATCGGCAACCTGATTGGCCTCTCGCGTTACAAACAAGTGTTTTTACCAACTATCCGAATTTGAGTTCCACTTCCTAGAATTCTGATAGTTGGACCATCAAACTTTTAGGTATGTCACATTAAGAATGTTATTATGACAATCAATTGATTGATTCAAAGTTCAAATAGAAAACAAACACTAGCAAAAGAAGAACTTTATACTGATTTAGAAATCACCCATGTGTCTGTCCCTCGTTATTCACTCTTGCGATTGACACCAAAAGTTCATCTTATATCAAGCACGTGAAATTCTAATTTAGATTCCCAGTAAAATTTCAAACAGTATTCACCTCCAATAGAGAACATATGCAATATGTGCTGTCTTTACATCACTAGTCTGATTGGCCTCTCCCATTACAAGCAAAGTGCTTTACCCGCAATCTGAATTTGTGGTCCACTTACTTGAATTCTCATAGTTAGAACATCAAAAAAATTTAGGTGATATATGTCACATTTAGAATGTTTTTTATGTCAACCATTGATTGATTCAAAGTTCAAATAGGAAACAAACACTAACAAAAGAAGAACTTTATAATGATTCTGAAATCACCCTTGTGTCCCTCATTATTCATTCCTGCCATCACCACCGACCAAATTCCATCATTGACCATATAACTACATATTTGAGATTTGCAAATTGCATGTAGAGAAGTAGAACCCTGTAATATTTCAATAAGTAACCTATGTTTCTTTCCTGTCTGTAATTTGTATACAAACTGACAGTTAAAAATTTTCTACCACGAATTGGAAAACGCTGAGAGCAGTTCTGTCAGTGTCCTTTAGATAACAGGGCGGGGTCAAGAAGCATACTGCATGCAGAGAAGTAGAACCTATAAAATTTTAATAAGTGACCAATAAGTTCTCTTTCCATATTTGCCTGTCAGTGACTTGAATACAAACTGATAACAGTTAAAAATTTCGACGTATTTGTATCAGCGTCCTTTTGACAGCGGGGTGGATGCAGGCACTGCGTGCTAGCTATGCTAACAAGAGTAGGTTCTTAGCAGACGCCATTTTTACAGCTACCAGAGGAAGGAAGTTAGTGGCCGTCAATCGATGAACCTGACACAGATCCCTGCTCCGTGTTCGGCATTCTGGCGAGCATGCCCGTGTGACGCTGCCGCCCCGCGATCCTGCAGGGCACGTTCAGCAAGGAAAAGGAAATTTTCTGGTGATCAGATGACAGGTAAGGGAGAGGAAGAATCCGTGGCTCTCAGTTTCTCACGCCAGAAACCGGAGCTGAAATTTTTTTTCCAAGTGTTGGTGGTACACTGAGCTACTGTTGTACAATTGGTTCCAGTAGCTGGAAACCATGATCATGGTGATGGGACTGCTAATTGTGTGAGTGATTGAACATTTGGGTCCATGTTGTCTTCCATCAATCTTCGTTGTAATGTGAAGACTTTGTTATGTGAGTGAGAGACAGTAATGGCCACGGATCTGCTTGAATATGCAAAGGTTGCGGTTTTCATTGCTTGTGAATTTCTTTAAGAAATTTGAAAATTTTGTGAAACATTGCTTGTGATGAAAGGAGGACAAGTTCTGAAAAAACTAGAGACAGGACTACAATTTTCTCGCTGCAGCTTGCAGGGGAGAGGGTGGAGAAAAGCTGAAGACCCGTACTGAGTGACTATCATGCATGTGATCATTTTTAATTTCCCCCCTCTTTTTCCTCCTTGTTGCAGTGAATATGTACTGTTTAAAGTAGAGCTACATCATTGTTTTCTGAATGTGGAGGAGATGTGTAGTTCCTGAAATTTTGTTCTTATGTAGATGATTTTTCCTTAAACTGTAGATAGTATCAAATGTGACTTAATTCAGTAAGATCAAATGAGTTCAACATCCACTTTTATCTATATGTGAAAAATTGATTGTCATTCAACTTCTATTGCAAGATTTATTCATTTCTTTACACAAGACTAACACCAGTGGGCATCATTTTTTCCCGAGCAACACGGTCACACATTTACTAATGTCGCGTAGAGAAGTGTGGGGGAAAATTATTTTTGTACATGACACGACATTAAGTCTCGAGAGAGCGTGACATGCTCTTTAGATATTTGAATATTTCAAATACTATCCTTGTCCGTATTATATACCGCCACATATAGATACTCATGTTTGTCGAAATTAGGAAGGATCAGATTTAAATCAGATTATTTGTATCCATATACATTCTTGTCTACATAAAGTTCTTCCTACTCGTGCTTTTTTGAAGTTTTAACATCTACTTGAATTCTCTCTAATGTGTTATGATTGTTCTTTAATGAAATAGCTTAACCGTATTCTATTTTGCTAGAGAAGCACATAATATAGGTGTACTTTTTTTTAAATTTTATAATTCATGCCCCTTATGGCGTTCGAACCGGTGAACTCTGAGGAAGATAGGTGCACATAATTGCTTGAGGGAACGACTGTTGGGCCACGGCCCTGTTGAATGTGACAAGAGCCCACAGGTGAAGCAATGTGATGGGCTACAAGTAAAACATTATTAGTGCTCCATCGTCACGGCTGGCCCATTTTTATTACAATATTATGTAGCCCAAGCTCTCCTGGCCCAGACAAAGGTGGAATAGTCTTTAGAATCAAAAGTTTAGCCGGTCTAGCCCAGTCATGAAAAGTCATCTCTTTCTTTTTCTTATCATTTTTCAATCCTTTTGCTGCAAAAGGCCTATTTGTTTTTTTGTAAAAGAGGGAAGAAAGAAGAAAAGAGGATAAAGAGAAAATGAAGATAATAATTTTGAAAGAGTAAAAGTTTGTTTGTCCAAGAAGAGTGAAGAAAGAGGAGATTAATAATAATTGCATAGATATTTGGACAATCACATGAGAGGAATAGAAAGGAAAATAAAATAATATATATTTTACCTTGACCTTTTGCTCTCATTCGTCTCCAACCAAAAAATAAAGGAAAAAAAAAACTTTGAAAGAGTAGTGTCCACTTAGGATTCTTCTTTTCATTTCATTTTTTCTTCCATGAGATCCCAATGCTAAGGAAGAGAACTCTTTTCACGCTCTCTTCCTTCTATTCAAGCCAAACATACAGGCTCGAAGCCGGTGGGTAAATATATATTAAAATAAAATAAATTACAGGATATTATGAAAATTTTGACATCGCACTCGCTAACTACTGAATGATTAATGTTATTTATGATTACATAACTATGTTTACATTTAAGGCAAAAGGGATGTGGGAAAAGTGGATTGGTGCTAATTAATTGCTAAACCAGTTGAAAAAATTGAGAATTATTTATTATTGATGAGAGAAATACCGAATTGTAGCATATTACATTATAAGAAAACGTCTACTCATAATACAATTAATATTACTTAATTCTAATCTTAATACTATTTTTAACGTCCCCTAGCAACTCATGACAGAGGAAAAATTTTGTTTGAGCAAAACAAAATAAAATAAAAATAAATCTGAATATATGCTGAAAAATATGAAGTTTAATTTTGATCTTGTGCAGCATTCTTTAAAGACTGATCACCGAAAAATTTGTATTTTAAACACCCCGCAAACTCATAATGGATGAAATATCCAGAGTGTGGAAGAGTGTTGACGACGAGAATGAAATATCTGATGGTTGTGAGTATCTTATGAAGAAGGAGAAGATGATGGATTCCAATTGACAACGACACTTTCTGAAGATTAACTCAAGTCCCTTTCGCGTGACAAGACGAACTTTGAGTCTTTAAGTTTCTTTAGAATAGTCAGAGCGAATTCCCTAAAAACCCATATTTTCTCTTTCGCTTGAAGTGCGTTGGATATTGAACATGTAAGTCTCCTTATAAAGACAAGTAAGACTTCAAAAACTTATGATATCTTTTTCGCTTAAAATGAAGTGGATATTGAATTTACAAGTATCTTTAGAACAGTTAGAACGGATTTCAAAAATTCACGGTGTCTCTTTTGTTGGAGGAGAGATACTATTAGAGGAGGTGATGTGCTGTCAAAGATCGCCGAGGAAGTCGACGACAAAAAGCGAAGAAGACAGCAGCAGAAACCAGCAGCAGCAGCAGTTCTGGCAGAGGTCGGTCGACCGGTCCGGTCGACCGACGTGCACAACGTGCACAGGGGTCAGGCGGTCGACCGGTCCGGTCGACCGCTCTAGAGGAGCCAGCTTACGGGAAGAATCGGTCGACCGTTCCGGTCGACCGACAGGAAGCTCAAAAGTCACGGGAAAAATCGGTCGACCGTCCCGGTCGACCGACCTGGAGAGATTAAGCCTCTCAGTGTGTATCGGTCGACCGGTCCGGTCGACCGATCGACGGGTTTGGGCAAAAATCTGCTGCTCCGCAAATTGCGGAGCAGCGAGTATAAATAGCATTTTGGGCTGTTCTAGGGTTTCTAACCTGCGAAAATAGAAAGGCTTAGGGCTCTCTTGTACTGAAAGAGGCAAAAGCCATTGTAATCATCTTCCCTAATACAAAATCTCCCCATTGATTGCCCCGAGGACGTAGGCATATTGCCGAACCTCGTTAGATCTTGTTTTTGTGATTGTTTGTTCTTCGTGGTTTGATTTCATTGTTCTTTCTGTGATTGAGATCGATTGGATCCTCTATTGGTTGTTGTCTCCCGCGCGCAACATCTTTTACTTGAAGCAAGACGAATGCTAACATAACGCAAACTCCATTGATGGAAAAAAAGGGAAAAAAAAAAGTAAAATACTAGGAGATAACTAGGATTTGAGATATCTCTAAATTCAGTAGAAGAAGACGCGACCAATCAGAAGTGCAAAACAAGTCACAATCAAAACAGAACTAAGAAAGAGGTCGAGCCGCAAACGAGGCTGCCGAGGAGGATGACATTGAGATCAACAAGGTGGCCTCCTCGGACTATGACTTGTTTGCAGGAGTCCATGTTGAAGATCTCCGGGCTGAGGATTGGTTGAACTGATTGACTTCCATGCACAGCTTCGTATGCATGGATTTTGATTGCAAACTCTTGATTGATTTTGACTGCAAAAATCCATGCCAAACTCAAAGAAGACATGGTCAACTGCTGGCTTGGGGGAAAAAAAAATTAACAATGCACAAAGCTAAAAACATACCCAGCGTTAAATATGTGCTACACGAACACGGCTCAGCGGAGGTTTGATAATGGTGTGAATGCCGACCAGTAAATTTTTTTTTTAGAGGCCATGATATTATGTCAAATTAGTTGAAGAAAATGAGAATTGATTGTTATTGATGAGAGCAATGTTTCAAATGAATAGACATTACAATTACATAATAAGAAAATTTTTACTCATAATACAATTTGAATTATATTACTTTTTAACACTAATAAGAGCAAATTTTTGGAGAACATCGATCTTTAATTACGAATACGATTTGGGGCAATTTTATTCTTGGACCGGTCTAATTGAACGTCGGTTTATTTTCCTTGACTGTATTGGCCGACATGTGTCTTCGATCTTCCACGTGTACTATGGCCACTAGCCTCATCTCATGATACTTGCCAGGGTCAGAACCAGTAAGAAAAATCGAAAAGAAAAGAATTTAAAATCTAATAATAAATCCCACAGCTACAAAACAAAATTCAAAAAATTAGTAAAATGCCCGTGCACCAAGTGTGCGTGAGTTTGAAAGTCTTTTTTATGTTATATTCTTTTTTTTACCAATCCATATTTTTCTATTAATTTCATAATCTTCAAACAAAATTATCTAAGTCGTTGCCTATTAAATTTCATAAGAAATCTAGTATAAAACATAGTTATTATCGAATAAAATACACTTGAAGAGAGAGAAAACTAATAAAAAAGCAAAAATTGAGAAAGTGTTAATATACTTTTCTCTTGAAACTTTTCTCCGTGCTTTAAACTGTCTTTACAACCTCACGATTTTCTAACATGAACAAATTGACTAATAGCTCCTATAATTTGAGATACTTCATAAAGTTTCCTTAAAAAAAATTATAGCAAATTCATAATAATCAAACAAAATTTATATGGGGAGTCTACTAAATTGCATAAAAAATGTTTGTTATAGAAGCATATATATATTTATTAACAAATAAGCTACATCTAAAAAGGAAAAAAAAATTAAACTTACTTTCATCTTGTACTTTTTCTTCTCCTAGTTGCATCTATTTTCTTTTCCATTTCAGACATTTTTTTCTCTTCTTTAGATGAGAGGAGAGCATTTTCGAATTATATATAAAGAAGAAACTATTGGAGTAATTAAAATCTATTAGGTATCGCAACTAGAACATGATTAGAGTAGAACTAAAGATTTTTTTTTTCTTTCGATTGACTTACTGTAGAAAATTAAAATTTTAAAATAACAGTTGAAAGAAAAATTTGAGAAAATAGAAGAAACACGAGAGAAAATTTTTAATTGGAAATTCTTTTTTTTTTCGGTCATGAGCTGATTTGATTCAAAAATTCTTGTTAATTAAGATTTTTTTATCTGTTAACGGTGAGGATTTGTTATAGCAATGACTCAATACACAAATCTTATTATAATTTGGAATATTTATTAATTGAGGTTCTCTTTCTCTCAACCAAAGATGGAGATTTATTATGATTATCTAAGGGTCTAAAATCACTCTCGGTGGAAATTCTACTAGTGCTTTTACAGGTAATATAGATTTATTGTCACGCCCCGCTTCCCAAAATAAGTACACTAACACAAATATAATTAACAATAACTACTACCACTAATACTCATACTAATATTAAAGTAATTAAATAAAATACTAGTAACACTATTAATAATTAATAACCACTGACAATATTAATAATAATAACACTAATAGTAACGATTGATAAAAAATGATAGTAATAGTATATAAAACCAAAATGTCATTTACTATCTTAAAAGTAAATTTGTAGATTTAAGAATAATAACTATCAATCAAGTTAATTAACAATAATAATAATGACCCGTAAATTAAATTAAATACTTTAGAAAAATAAAGATACAGTATTACTAACTAGGGATATTACATTTATATTGCAAAAAATATTGCAATATTCAACAAAAAAAGGATTAGTCATAATAACAAATTAAATTTCTCTTATAGATCTTTTAAAATAATTTTTAGAGTGAGTAGTCTATAACAAGTTAACTATTTATTGAATTACAATATTGCTTCATAGAATTCATACTTATGGAAATACAATAATCAGAATAAAAAAAAAAAATAGTTAACTGACATATTATTACCTAACTATCTTTTCACATATAGTTTTCAATGAAAACTTGATTTTTGACTAATTTCTGGAACAATTGTCATGCCTTCTTTTTTCTCTTTCTTGGACCAGCTAAAGAATATAAAAAAGAGCTTGCAAAAGTATAATTTGATGTTAGTGTAATTAATTAAATAATTTGTTTTATTAATTGTACATTTTCCTCGTAATGAAACGAGAACATATGATTAAAAAATCTCATATTTGACTTTTTATGCTTATCCCTAATATTTTGGTTAAGTGTCAGGGCATTAATAGTGCACTTTCCTAAGAAAATGAGTGCTTGTGATCTAAATCTCATATTTGAATTTAAATCTTGTACTGCACCATGTCTATCTTTTATTTTACAGCTAAGTTGGAGGGGTCATTAGTACTACTCTTTTTCTAATCGCAGACTCATAATATGGGATTATAATTAAAGTTTTTTTCTAAAAAAAAAAGAGAATTTTCAGGGAGGTGAAATAAATCGATTGACAAGGGGTGATGTTAGAAGATTTTCTCTCCGAGCTGATGAAACTTGCTGAATGTAAAACTCAGGGAAACGTTTGATGGAGTAAATGACCATAATAGCTAGCGAATGCGAAAACTCCAGAGACATAAAAGAGATACATATTAAAAAAAAAAAAAAAAAAAAACCTAACTCAGCCACCACAGCTCTCCTTAAACTAAGATCGGCTCAATCATCAGACAAATTAAACATAGAATGGCCTCTGGTGATTCTTGTTTTCCACCACTTCTGCGAAATCTTGGTTTGGCACTTGCTCATCGTCTTGCTATTCCTTTGTATATTTATTGGCCCAATCAGTAGCTCGTATCGGATTGATATCTGATCCCGTATTTCTTTGAGGGCTTGCTTGGCAGATAGAAAAGAGGCTGAAAATTGACAGTGGGAAAGCTTGTGCACGGGGCTGCCCCACACTATAAGTTTTCCAGCCATTTTTTACTGATTTTTACAGGGAAAGAGAAAACGGGAGAGAGCTGACATTTTGCCCAAAGAGAAAAAGGGAGAGAGCTGCCTGATTTTTGCAAACAAACATGATTTGCTGGGGGACTGAAAAATTGATAACGAAATTTATTTTATACAATTTTTCTACCCAACTTTCCACTCCAAACAGATCACAGATTCTTGTACCATTCTTTATTTGTACATAGTGAGCATTATCTAAACTAAATTTATTTTGAAGGTTAAAGCCTCTCTAATAGAAAATTCTGGCTCTTTTTATATAATAATAATAAAAAGGAATACAGTTTCTAAGACTTTAAAGTTACGAAAACCAGTTTAAACATTTCAAAAAAAAATTACTAAAGATGCACCAGCCGGGAATCGAACCCGGGTCTGTACCGTGGCAGGGTACTATTCTACCACTAGACCACTGGTGCTTTTGAAAGCGACGTGGAAACAATTTATATAATTACATTAAATCACGTGGCTACCTGCTCTACTTCTCAGTGCGGGCCATGAGGATATTAATTGGACGTATCTTAGCTTTCTGTGAAATCTGACCCCTCCCCAGTCATACTCTTGTCCTGTATATACCCTTACCAATTGTTAGTTTCGGTTCACGTGGTTGAGCTACATGTACATATTATAAGATTATCAATTTCGTATTGATAATTTATGTGTTTGAGTCATACACATATTATAAGACCAATTTCATATTAACACCTGAGAGTGACCCTCTTATAATATTATATGAGGTTTAAAGATTTTAAAATTTGTATTCTTTAAACTCGATATTTTTATCATGTGTCAATACGATATTAACTTACTTATAGTTTGTGTGGCTCACACACACACACGGAACCAAATCCCTCAATTGTTTATCCCTTTCTTATCTTTTCGTACTTTCATGGTCCTTTGTCACGTGCGCTCTATTCCCAAATGACCCACCTTTCACCCACTTGCTCGTTGCCAACACATGAAAAATGATTAAAATTTGCCTTGCCTTGTTCCTTGTAAGTAGAGCATGACCTTCTTTGCAGTCTTTTAATGCTCTATATCAGAATTACTTTGATATCTGCCAAATATCCTTCAAATATAAGCAATATTTGGAGTATACAGGTCCATGCATACTTTATATTTATGGAGTATTTATATATTTTATGCATGCTTTGTTCTTACTTTATGTTTATGATATTTAATAAATAAATATTTTTTAATCAATTATTCATTGCCAATGAGAGCTAACTCACTAGTAATGATCTCAGATTTAATTCCCGCTGCGGTCAATCTATCAAAAAGAAAAAATAATAATAATCCATTTAATACAGCAACCTTACAAATTCACCTCGGGTTCTGCTACCACCAAACACAATCAGACCACGTCTCCAGCAAGTATGGGTGTGTTTGTTTCCTAGAGATAGCCTGTAAGTGATAAAATACAATTGCAGTAAAATCACTTACGATATTTATTTGGGATCATAAGTCATAAAATACGCTTGCAACTCGCTTGCAACCTAAACAGTTAATTTTGTAGCCATGTAAATCTCACTAGCAACACAAAACAGTTAATTTTGCAGTCATGCAAATCTGTATTGCAGACAATTAACTGTAATTAGATTAATATTTTTTATTATCAGATTAATCTTTTTAAATTATGAGAAATTCTTTTTTAAATATTAGATTAAATTTAATTATGTGATTAAATTTTTTTATTAATTATTCTGATAATTTTATTGTTAGATTCTTTTTATTACTAGATTAGTAATATTAACATGAAATTAATAAATTTTACTATTAAATTATTTTTTAAATTTGAAATATAATATTTAATTATTGAATTTAATAAAGTTTAATTTAGATTGAAAGATTAAATATTTTTTAATAATTAATATTAGATTACTATTTATATTTTAGTAATCTAATTTTTTTATTTTTAATATTAATATTTAAGTATTTTTAAGATGTAATAACTTTAGTATTTAATATTTTTATTATTTACTTTTTATTATTTATTATAAATATTTAATATTTTTAAAGTAAAATTTTAATATTTGTTTTTTATTTTTTATTTTTAATATTTAATATGTTTAAATCATCAAACAATTAGTTTTGTGGTAAACGTTATTACTTAAGATTACATATTATCGATCACACGCTGTAAAACATAATATACTTTCTCACTTACTATTTCACATTCCTAATCAAATACTGTAAAAGTTACTTGCGTAAAACTCACTTATAACTACAAAAAGTTTACCATTTACAATCACTTACAACAACCAAACATGCCCTACAAATTTCTCAACCGCGTTTCGTAGTCTTTCTGCAATATTACTAAAGTACAAGGAACTTTCAGCAAAAGTTCAATTCAGATAAATGGGCCGGACAAGCCTCATCTCGGCAAACGTCACAAATTACAAATTGCACCTTCTCCTCTTTGCCATCTGTTGCAAATTTTCATTTATCCACTAACAATATTGATATCGACTTTATCAAATACTTGACCCATTTTTTACGTTTTAAATACAAATATTCCCCCATAATCTCTATAATTTATTGTAATCCCTCCCCCTGCTGTCCAAATCCTTCTCAAATATCCTGGCAAATCCGTAATATGTGTAAACAAGACCAATTGCAGAGAACTCGAAGAAACGCGGCGACTCTCCCGGCGGGCCGCGCCGCTTTCATTATTGGCAACGGATATTGTCACCCCTAAA
This sequence comes from Agave tequilana, assembly GCA_038442645.1. NCBI lineage: Eukaryota > Viridiplantae > Streptophyta > Magnoliopsida > Asparagales > Asparagaceae > Agave > Agave tequilana. The sequence continues at coordinate 49,801 of JAVJIF010028799.1, read as the reverse complement.
GTGAGAAAGACGCCCTAAAAAATTTAAAGTGTCCCATTATTTTTTTTTTTTCCATTTCAATCATAGCGAAAAGTTCAAAAATATTCATTTCTCCTTCATCCATCTCCTTCTCATTCTCTGGCGAACCCACTCCCCCTCCACCTCCCCTTCCCCCGGACCCCCCTGGCGTTCCCCTCCCCCCCCTCCTCCCCTCCCCCGTCGCCCCTACTCCCCCCTCTCTCCCCCCACCTCCTCCCCCAGATCTGATCGGTCGCAGTCTGACCAAACAGACACAGGTCAAACAGATCTGCATCTGTTCGACCAGAGTCATCTGCATCTGTACGGCCGAGCTCCGGCCGAACAGATCTGGGGGGAGGGGGATAGTGGGGGGAGGGGAGGAGGGGAGAGGCCGGGGAGAGCCGACGGGGGAGGGGAGGCCAGGGAGAGTCGGTGAGGTGCGGAGTTCGCCGGTAAGCGGGGCGGCTAGGGAGTTCGCTGGCGAGGGAGCGGCACATAGAGCGGCACATAGAGCGGGAGGGAGGAGAGGAGGAGAAGAAGAAAAGAAGAAAAGAGTATTTTTACCATTTTTTTTTTAATTTTTTGAGAGGCTTTTATAAAATTTGGTGGTACCCAAATGGGCCTAATCTAATCTATGGGGTGCCTTCCTAATTCTTTGGCTGACACCATCCGTTCCCTTCGTTATTACATGCAAAAGTTTCTGAAATTCCCATTCTGCCCCTTTCTCTGTCCTCTCCATTGGAGCACTGATCCCAAACTTTTCTCTCTCATCTCTCTCTCTGTCTTTCCCCGTGTTCAGTCTGCCAGTCTTCGACTCCTCTTAAAACCCTAGCGACAATGAGCGGATTGTCCCGTTTCGATCTCGTCGAGACCTCAATCTGGAACCCGAGATGCCCTGCTCTCTTCGATTTCGATGTGGAAGACCACCTCGGCTTCGCTCTCGACCTCACGAATCCTATCCCTATCCCTAGTCCCCTCGATCTTCTCCCATTCTTCGAAACAAGTGGCGATCTGATCCAGATCCCGTCCTCTTCCGCCATTAGAAGGCTCCAGAAGCGAGCGGAGACGGAGCTCTACCTCCGATCTCTCAGTGATCGGGTCACCGCGCTGGAGATCGGGTTCGATCGAGCTTTCGCGTCCAAGGTCTCCAAACTGGACCGGAAGTACAAGTGGACGGCGGAGATCAAGGGAGAGAAGGTCGACCGGAAGTATAAATGGATGGCGGAGGCGAAGGCCGGAGAGGAGAAGAACTTCACATGGACGGCTGAAATCAAAGGAAAGGGGAAGAATGAGGGCAAGACTTATATGTTTGAGGCTTCGACGGCCAAGGGAAAGATCGTGAGTAAGGAGAAAGAGGAGAAGAAGGAGAAGACGGAGAAGACGGAGAAAAAGGAAAAGAAGAAGGACTCTGATTATGCTGTCAAGCTGGTGGAGATCGAGGAGAAGAATCCTGGGGCCATCGCCATCAGAAAGGTGTGTTATTGGTAACTTTGGTATTAGTTACTAAAGATGTTTACGTTTCTGGGTTGGGTGTTGAGATGTTGTTACTGACAATGCTTAAACTGCTTGTGGATTTCTTTTTACTGATTTTTTAGGAAAAAAATCTACTTACCTTTTTGGTGATTATGATCCAGTGTCCTTATATTTTTTAATGTATACTGCACAATGGTTTCATCGCTAGCTTCTTTGACGTTGATGCATTAGAAATAATTTTTCCTGTCTTTCGTGTTTTCATAGTTATATATAAATGTAATCTAAAGATAGAAAAGAAATACTATTTTAGAGCTGCTATTAGGTGCAGCCAAGTTGAATGGTTTGAAGGTGAATGTATAGTCTGTTGCATATTTGCACGTATTATATTGAGGAAATCTGAGTTATGACGTGTATAATACATTGCTGAATTAACCAAAATAGATGCCAAATTGATAATTATTTCTATTTGAATGCTTTTTTGTTTATGTGGATCGACTTGCCTGGACCCAAAATGGCTCTGTAGTATCAGGTTATCTATAGCAGCTTCACAGAATACCCAGTATCATTGCAATTAGACACCTATTCTATATTATTTTAAGGGAATAGTCCAATTTACTAACATGTAACTTGCAGAAATTTGCTATGCGGTTTCTGCACTCCGGGGATAAATGATTCTCTGAGAAACTCTGGGGTCTTTTCCTTTCTTGGCATTCTCTATGTGTGCATGGTAGTTTAATATGTTGCACCTTTGCTGATTGTCAGTGGTATTTAAGCTACACTTACTTCAACGAGGGAAAATGCCAATTGTGAGCTAACAGTAACAGAGATGTATGTTGAGCATATTTTAATAGATTTTTGGTTCCAGTATGTCATCATCAATTAAGTTATCGGCACAGTTCTAGAGTTGGGATCTGTCTATATGTGCCTTTATGTCTTATTGACTTATTGATGATTTTGGAACTGATACTATCTGTACTTCCTCTATCTGAAGGCATTTGCCAAGTATCAAAGCAAGGGCAAGAGGAAGGAACTATCCCCTGAAGCTGCTGCTGTGATAATTCAGATGTGTTTCAGGTCTCATCTGGTTCGCCGTTCCCAGGTGGTTTGCTGCCTCAGAGATCTGGCTGTGGCGAAAGCTAAGCTGAAGGAGATTAGATCCCTGTTCTATAATTTCTCTTATCGCCGCCGCATTGCCAATGATGCGGAAGAACGCCAGAGGTTCTCAGAGAAAATTATTGTTCTGTTGTTAACTGTGGAAGCTATTGAGGTAAGAGAATCTTTCTGATGCATTTGAAAGCCATTTTTATTTTGTTTGTTCATTATTTTATTATTGGTTGTAACATCTGTTGATTGTTTATTACAATGGATGATAAATATGAAACCATGTATAACTTTTAGTCATTAAACTGTGGTTCCCATATAACTGCCATAATGGTTGTCATCTGTCTTCTTCGTGACACCGGTGCTATTCTCCTTTCCTCTTTTTTCCCCCAAGGGGAAAAAAAACTGTAGTTCATATATTTTCCATAATAAGAATCCATGTCCATAGTCTACATACGTCCGTTAAGAGGTCCTTTAACTTCCCAAAATCATGAAGTATTGGATTTTGATATGTGATCACCAAATATGCTATCTTCCAAAAATGGCTCTGTCAATCCTGTCATCAAATTCACATCTGAGTTGTAAGTGCTGAAACATTTATTTCTGCCACGGGGTGTCGGAATGTCATCATTGGAAAATGACATATCCACTATGCTAACATGGTAATTGGTAATTTTAGTCAGACTCCCTACTTGTATCAAAGACTTTCCCTTTTAAGTTCTTATCCTTATGCGTAATATCACCACCCGGTATCCCAATCTAAACTACTTTGTTCCACCTCTTCTACAGTAAATATTCTAGAGCCTTGGACAACAATGGCCAGTCCCTTGATTTCTTCCATCAATATGGACAGTCATTTGGCGTGCATGCCACTATTTCCCATTCTTCCGTAGAGGTAATACTTCTAGCACTCAATTACTCAAAAAGCTGAAGCGAGCAAACTAGCAAATCTAGACCATGAATTTATTTCCGACGGTGTAATCTCCCATCACTGCTCAATCTAATTTTGGTTTTATCATGTTTCACTCCTAAATTAGCTTAAACTGACAACAAGAGTATATAGTTAATGCCAGTTAACCAATGTGTTGAAATTTTTACACACATTGTACATAGCTTCCTCTTTTATATCTTCAGTTGTCACATACTTTAATGTTTAATATTTGGCAAAGAGAAGTTACCCGAAGGTTTTACAATCACTTTCTATTCTCTTCTGCTAATATAAGCACTCTATTCTCTCTGTACTGCACACTCAAAATAGTGTAATTTGCTGTAAACAAAAAATTAGTATAATTTGTGGAATCTATTTTTATCTAAATACCTCTATATTTCTTTTACAACTTTAAACAGCCACCATATTAAATAATACATCATCATAGTTGAGAAAATTCTTATACTGTATTCCTGACCTATCCCGAACAGATGTCTTTTTTCAGGTTGATGTTCTTGCTTTCCAAATGCCAGCGACTATAATTGAAATAGAGCCTCAATGGATTTGAATAATTACATATTTAACCATCAAAAAAACCAAATAGGGAAATACTCAATAATATTTTACCTATTGGATTTTGGAAGCACAAGAGAAGTTAAGTGAATAGAATTGAGAAGTTCCTCGGTTTACAAGGTTTTGCTATTGCATGATCTCTTAGAGTATGTTTATTATTAAGTATTGACAGATGAAACATCTGAAAATCTCTTGGCCCCTCTATATTTAAGCAGATAATGTAACACATTTAAAATATTTAGCATGGTAAATAGCTGGGGAATACTATATAAGACTTGTAAATACATAACTATGTTTGTATCCACATTTTGAGGGGTTTTGAGTGAGTGAATATAGTAAACCATCTAATCCATTCATTTGAAACTGAACAACCAATAAATTATAATCCATAGACATTGACACGGTCAGTGTCGGACATGGCAATTCTTTGAAGCCCATAAACAAGGACACAGTTTTATGTGTGTTTTTCTGCATAGTTGTATCTTTAACTGATATAGATGCCTGTACTTGGCCGCTGTTCGCATATGAAGGACCTAAAATAGTAAAATGATCTATAACTCATTAGCTTTTGTCAAAAGGGGGCGTAACATACATCATGTTATTTTAAGCTGAACACAACATTTGCACATTTAGAAGTATTTGACATATGTGGACGTGTGTTTCATGGGTCTTATCTGACCGTGTGAGACATACCAATTTCTTTTTTTCTTTTTTCTTTTTCTTTTCTTTTTTTTTTTTTTTTGGGGGGGGGGGGGGGGGGGGGGGGGTTGGGGGGGGGGGGGGGTGGTCCTACATATCACAGCAAATGACTAAAAGTATAGGAGATAATAAAGATTGTGCTCTCTTTTGTGTGGTGGCAAATGCAAATAGCTTTAGGATTAATGGATGTTTGATCCTAGTCCATCTCCATTGAAATGTAGATCCAATTTATCTGGGTCTGGACTAGGAGTCGAGGTTTAATTCCTAACAATGCTACCATGTTTGGGTGAGAATTAAAGTCATGTTAAAGTAGATAAGTACGCTTGATATTTATTGTTTCTTTTCATTTGATGAACATAACCTTCATTCACTTGTATAATGCTAAGAAATCAATACAATGATATCACATTTACATGCAAGTTATTGCTTCGACCATCAACTAAAGGTTTTGGGGAGAGAGTTTTGAGAGAGTTAAACTTGCTTAGAGAGGCTTGATACTCTTTTAGATTACAATAATATTTGTTCATAGGAGGCCAGGTCACATACATTTCTGGTGTTATTTTATCACAATCATAATTGATATTAGAAATGCTTCTGCTATTTGTTTATGGTGGAGGGTGTGTTTGTTAATGGTTCAGTGTATTTTCACGCACCTTTGTATTTTAGACATACGAATTGCTATTTTTGTATGCTAGTTGAGTGAAGCAAATTTGGCATCAATGCTTCGAAACCTGATATGACCTGTGTATATGTCTCTTTAATCAACTGAGCATATTTGTGAATTCTAAACCATTGGTACAGCCGTACCCCTATCTTTCAGATATTTCTTCACTAGCTGCAAGTTCTTAGACATGTGAGGACTGTCCCTAAGCAGCATAATGTCCTTGTGCATCAGGAGTGTTTTAAAGATAACAGGATAGCCATTTAACAGTACAGAATGCCATGTATTCTTGTGAGTAGAATAGTATACAAGCCAATGCAAATATTCACATGCAGTATCTTTGCCTGTTCCTGTAGTAGAACATTTGGTACGTTAATATGAAAGATACCGCATGAGATGATATTTAATAATTCTACTGGTTTATCCTTGGTACGTTAATATACATTTATGCACACACAAAAACTGACCCAATAAGTTGTAGCAGTATCAGTAGGAGAAATAGCAATAGTAATCTGTTTGTGTCTTTTCTTCTTCTTCTTCTTCTTCTTCTTCTTCTTCTTTTCCTTTTTTCCTTTTTTATTTTTTTGTGAGAGGGAGTAATAATAAAAATATTTTGCTTTAAGTTTTTGTAGTTTTACTTTATTCAGGTGGCACATCTATTCCTTAGTTGCAACTTTTTGATCAATGTTTACCTATTAGGTCTGAGATGAACTGGGATCTTATGCTTCCTAAGTGACTTGTTGCTCTATTCCTGAATGAAAGTTCATCACAATTGAACCATTTAGTAGAACCAAAACTTTAATCAAATTATGCTATATTTAGCTGAAGTGTGTCCCTACTTTACATGTGAAAAACAATCATGTTTAGCTGTAACACTATTATTCTTGTTGTCAGCTGAAAACCTGCAATAATTTGCGTCTTATCCTCTTTGACAATTGTTTCTTTATCAGGGACCCGATTATATGGTTCGGGCAGCAAGGAAGTCAATGGTTGAGGAGCTGGAGTATATGATGGAAGTGGTGGACCCACAGCCTCCTGGGAAGTTGAGTTCATTGAGGCGTAGGAGGTTTGATCTGCCTGTTGGTGGGCCCATCTCAAAGGAGATGGGGAGGGGAGTAGCAGAGGTCGTCCAGATGCTTGATGAAGATGATGAGAGCAGCACCTAGTCCCCCGGTGCCACTCTTTCTTGGTGACATTTGGCATGGTAACTAGGTAGAGAGATGTCTTAGGAACTGAGATTAGTTTGAGCTGTGTAGGATTGTTGTGTCTGATGTGGTTAGGATGATGGCAGAGAGACTCGTAGGGTGGAGTTTCTGTGACCTTTTTGTGTACTAAGTTGATACCGCATGCTCTCTATTCGTGGCTGCTGCTGTTTGTAAACTGACTAATCGATGTAGCTCTCTAGGATTCTGAACGTTATCTGTGTATTTCTATTTTCTTGCCCAAATTAGTGTGGCATGGGTCAATCAATATTTCAATTATCCGTAAGCATGCTAGCTGTTGATTGTACTGCTTGCTCTTTATGCTGCCATCATTTGTTTGTGTAGAATTGGTTATATGCCGATTTTTGTTGTCAAAACGTTGAGATGTCTGTAGCTACTCCTTCTGAAATCACCTCTTACAGGTTCAAAGGGAGTTGAAACCTGATCTCAGAAGTGTTGGTTTATTGATTGGTAATTTGATGCAAAATTTTAGGAATTAATGTTGTAGTAGTGTACTTAGCCATTCTAGTGCTTGTTATTTGTTCAATTGTTATTGTCCATTTTAGTTTATGTTACCCTTTCTTTCAGTTATACAGAATCTATGGAACTCTGTAGATGGTTGAGGATCACAATAGCATACTAGAAATGTGTTACTCGTTATTAATATGTTTGCTCACGATAATTGTGGTTTATTGGGAGAATCAATGACTGCATCTTTGATGCACTGTTAGTCTCCATAGTCCGAGAACTCTTAATGGCTAGTTGTAAATAGCCGTGCGACCACTTACATATTTACATATGTACTGTAGACTAGGTCGAGATATTGAGGATGATTCTTAAATATCATTGAACAGATTGTGATATGATAAGATAGAATACAATAGAAACAAATACAAGAAATTAGTTATGCAGCTTCTTATGTTCTTTTTTCTTCCCTCTATTCCTTCATAAAAGCTTGGGATAATTTTTTTTAATTGTTTAAGAAGGAACTATTAGCTCAAAATTTTGTTGATGTAATTCATATTACAAAAATATCAAGAAATTAAAGCGCATATATATATATATATATATATATATATATATATATATATATATATATATATATATATATATATATATATATATATATTCGAGGAAAAATATTATATGACGATCAATTTTCAAACTAATCTTTATAATACTACTAAGAACTGAATGATTAGATTGAATGCTCTAATCATCTAAAACCGTTCAACAGGAGAAGCGCAACATAAGATAAGGAAAAAGTTGATAATAAAAATATAAGAATACATAAACTTTGGCACTTGAAGATAAGAAGAAAAGTTAACCCCATCTATTGTAGGCTTTTCAGAAAGTGCTAATGACATGTGGTGTCAAAATTGATAACAAACTCATCATCACTAATCACAATCACAAAGATTATCAAACAAACAAAAAATAGTAAAAAAAATACTCCAAAAAGAAAAAAGAGACCACAACATAAGTAAGTTAAAAAAAAAAAAATCTTTGCTCTTTAGAATCCGTCTTAGTCAGAACTTGAACTCAGAACTTCCAACGACCATTTTTATCATGTGACTGAGGTCCAAGGGGGCAAAATGAGGACCTATTTATGTGCTGCATTTTTCAGGGGATCCGTTGACAGCTTCGAGGGTCAGAGATTTGTGTGAGACTGGGGGTTAAAACTTAAAACAACCAAAAGTACACATGGAGACCAATACAAAATATTCTAATTAGTTTTTTCAGATCCAAACCCTATTCCGAAAATTTTCAAACTTCCCAATCACAAGCCCATGTATTTTTGGCAGGCCTATTGACAGAACAGTGAACGCCCAGTCAAGTCTTTTTCTCGTAGGCCAAACCCAACAAAAACAACAACAACAACCACCACCAAAGTTTACACAGCTCAGCTTCACTAATAAAGAGAGCTTTGACCAAAATTTACTCCCTCATTATCTCACCCTTTGTGCGCCATCACTTCGCAAATTGCAGTGAACGCTCTTTGCGAGAGAGATTGGGGCGCCCCAAAAGTAGCAAAAATTAGCCCGTAACCTCCCAAAAGCGCCTAAATCTTTTTCACAAACCCAAAAAATACTCGAGCTCTGCTCTGCTGCAGCCCTCGCCGCTGCTGTGGGTTGTCTATTGAGGCCTCGCTGCTCGTGTTTGGGCCGGCGGCGGGTCGATTGCGGTCGCCGCACATTGGGGGCTGCGGAGGAAACAGCTGCTGCATCGCTATGCACGCAATATGCTCGATGATTTGCCTCAATGGGAATCCTCGATGTCGGCGGAGGTATATTTACGAGTTTAGAATTCATGGTTTAATGATTATATTGCCCGCTTGCATGTCTCAGTGACTATTTATCTTTTAACCGCTAGTAGAGTATTGAAAATAGTAGTTTCTGTGCTGTTAGTAATTGGATGAATTGGTCATAGTTTTGTTGATTTTGTGCCTGCATGATCAGATGGGTGTGGGTGTCTTGAATCACAGCTAAGTGCGATATGTGTTGCCAAATGTAGAATTAATGTTGTAAATGCAGTTTGTATAACGGTTCATCGTATACATCGAGGGGCTGACACGTTGGGCTGGATACGGTTCATGAGGGTCGAGCCAAACATGTTAGTGCATTGTAGTCAGATTTGCAACTTTTGGATGCATATCTAGCCGTTCCATCCCATTCTCCTTCTGCAAAAGATGCAATTTTTAGACACATATCGAAAAATGAAAAACTGTTAAATTTTCACTGTGTGAATAGTTTGGATGTCTTGAATCACAACTAAGCACGGTGATATTGCCAAATATGTAATTAATCTAGTAAAACTTCATTGAATACATCAAGTAATGCGAAACTGATTACAAATTTGAGACTGTAATCTAACTCTAAGGGACTGACATGTGGGATTGGATGCAATTCACTCGGGTTGAGCTCAACATGTTAGTCTATTATAGTTAGATTGTACTCAGATTTGTAATTTTAAGGTATATACTATTGGACTCTGTAGAAGAAGCATTACAATTGTTTCAGATACATATGTCAAGATGAAAATTGTAATTTTCACTTTGTGAATAGTTTGATTTATTTGTCATGTTTTATTGATTTTTTATTGCATGATCAGATCAATGGGTGCCTTGAATCACAACCAAGCGCGATATGTATTACCAAATATAGAATTGCCGTGGCAAGTGCAGCTTGTGAATCAATTCATCAAACTGTACCTTTGCATATGGAAGTCTATTATAGTCGAATTGTTGTCAGATTAGCAATTTTTGTTTAGATTTCTAGCTATTTTACTCCATCATCCTTGAGCAAAATCGTAAAACTTATGAATGGGCAACTGAATTTCATTTAAAAAAAAAAGACATATTAGACTGTATATAATGGAAATCTTCTGGGATTTGACTATATGTTTATTAAGTTTATGTATGCAATCTGGTCATATCCATTTCCGCCATTGATTCTTAAAAATAATCATACTCTTCTTTTATGGAAATCTTTTTATATGATTTAGTCCCATTAGGGAGGTTGATTTTAGAAGTGTATGGACCAAAGGGGTTGTATTTAGACCCTATCAGTATCTTCCAACTCGCACGTGGGATGCATGCGACCACATTCGATGCCTCTTTTTTATCACCGTCATTCTATAAGTACTTTCCTTTTATACACTCCTCTCCTCTATTGACATCCTATTTATAAAGAGTAGGAACACTTGATCTTTGCCCATTCTTAATCATAATCCTGTCACTTCTCTATCTGTGAGGAAGAAGAAGGAGAAGAATCAGAAAATGACAGAGGTTTTCTATCTTTTAATTAATTTTACATTTTCATACATTTCTTTATATTACTTGATATCCATTTTCATGAAAGAATCTATTTTCTCCAGGTAGAATTTTCAAGCGACACCCCATGCTGGTTGGACACACTGGTCAGAGAGGAATTCTTTGATTCCTGCTTAATTCATCCAATAAGCAAGCAGAACGAGAAGAATATATTCTGCTTAGATTGCTGCATGAGCTTCTGTAGCAACTGTTCTTCGAGCCATTTTGGTCACCGAGTTCTCCAAGTACTCACCCCCTTTCTCTTTTAGAGTTTGTCAAGAAATATGGATAAAGGAAACAATTTCTCTCTTTCTGCTCTTTATTTCTCAACTTTTTGTTACAGATCCGAAAGTACAATGACCATAGAGTTGTCAAAACAGAAGACATGGAAAAGTTAATCAACTGTTCTTTAGTCCAGGTAAAAAAAAAAGAAAACTATGATCCAATATGTTTTCCTTTATTTAGATTTTGAAGTCACTATTTAGTTTACCATATATATATGTATAGGGAACTAAATTCTATAATTGTTGGGAAAATGATTTTTTCCGTATTTCATTTTTTCATATACTTGTGCACATGCAAATAGATTCTGATTATCTTCATACGGGAGCATGCAGTCATACATGCTTAATAGAGCACAGGTGGTGTTTCTGAAAGCGAGATCTCCAAACAAAAAGAAAGAGAAATCACAGGGTCAAGCACAACCTAGCAAGAAAAAAGGGAGGGCACGGAAACAGCAATACCAAAACTGTGACAAATTTTGCTCTTCTTGCCCTCGTTCTCTTAAAGAAGAATTTGATTATTGTTCCATTTATTGCTTGGTAATGAATTGAAAAGGAAGTTGCCTCTCTCTTCCATTTAATTCATTTTTACAGGCTGTTTAGTAATTCGTGAGATGGTACAGGTGAAGCAGGTGGTGAGAACTGAGGGCAGCATAACAGGACACCTTCGTGAGTGTCGGTTCCTGTCGCTTCCCCTGAACCTCGAGGAAACTGATGAAGATCAAGTTCCTGGTGATCTTATTCTTAGAGACCCAGCCACATCTGGTTCCATGATCAATGGTACTCGGCGTGTTGGCTGCGTGAAAAGAAAGAGAAAGAACAATGAAGAGGCCCCTCCTTGTGCATTGGTCAGTTTGCACCGGAGGAAAGGAGTTCCTAGGCGATCACCACTTTACTGAGCTCAAGGGTATGTTTGGTGTTTAGAGTTTAGGGTTCCTTGATGGCTTTTGGATGCGAGTTCATTATGATGTTAAGGATTTTTTATGCAGAAAGTTTTCATTTTCATTTTTCCATGTCATAACTGGAGATGTGATTCATGCTTCAAGAATTATCCATGATCTACCTTTTGTGGCTTTTATTATAGATTTAAATTAAAGATTTAATTTTCTAGATGTTTATTATATTGACATTAACTACAGGCGGAGAACTACCTCAACTTTCTAAGAAAGTTTCACTTACTGGTATCAGATTTAGCATGTGTGATAAGCTTGTCACTTAATACCTTCTTTAGGTCAAAGTCTTGAAACTTCAGGCACATGTCTCCCTTGGTAATTTTAAGATGTCTTACCGATCTTAGTTATTTCTGAAACAAAAAAGGCTGTTAACTGAACGCCTCGAGTCAGTGTTACTTGGACACGGGACATGGGTGTCAGGTGTGAGGTGTTCTGAAGTGTCCGTCGCTGGAAGCTTCTAAACAATATGAAAAGGAACACAACTATACTTTGTAGATGCGCATGCAAGTATGTACATGGTGTATGTAATGAATAATCAACTACAGAAATTGGGGGAAAATTCAATGAAGTAGCCTCTAGACGTCCATCTGATATAATATCTTGTAGAAATATGCTGCATGTACAAAAGCTCAAGATTACAATGGAGTTTTTTTTTTTATGATCATAGTTTTATTACTTACAGTGTCCTTGAGACTTGGAATTTCATAGAAGTGTCATCAAGTGTCCAAGTATCCGAGCGTTTGACACGTGAAAAAAAACCTAACACTTCCTCTATTCAGCAGTCATATAGAGTTGGTACAGCTTCAACAACAACAATAACAATAGATTCTTCCGAAAAACAACAAGAAAACCTTGTATCCCAACTCTTTTGATATCTATATAAATCCTTTATTTTTTCTCAGTCGAGCCGTAATAATTTCCTTTTCCTCGGTTAAACTAGTATGCAACTTCTTTTTTTTGTTTACAACTTCAATCCAAGTTCGTTCTAGCCTTCCCTCATCCTAGAAGCACTAATAGCTACAATCTTATCACTCCTAACCGAGGTGCTTCTCAGTCTTCTTGTATATTTCTAAACCTCTTGAAATAATTTGTCCTCTCTTAGCCTCATTTGATACTACCTTAAATTTCTCCGATACACTTTTTTCTTAACATGTATTGTTTGACCACCATTCATCTCAATATCCTCATGCTGCACTCATCGTTCATCTACGTTTTTCCTTAATAACCCTACAGTTAGACCCTTTGTAGACACAAACAAAAGTTCGCATTTTGAGAGAGACACAAGATGTCACACATAGCAATAATCCAAAATTTAGACATGAGGACAGGGCTATAGATTTATATTTCTTATGAATATACATATATTAGACTCATAAATATATGTTTTGGTTGTTATTCATATATGATAAAATATTAAAATGATCTGAAAAGCTTTTGTTAAAGGGGGTATCATATTTTATCTTATGCAATTTTAAAATAAATAATGCTTTACACATTTTTAAGTACCCGACGTGGATGAATAATGTTTGATGTGGCGATTTTTGGTTGCGGGAATGTCCTACATATCATATTAGGCCCATAAAGCACGACTAGTCTTGTAGCCATCTGGTAGAATATTTCCTTCAACTTCTTGAGTTGTATAGTCTCATTATATTCCAAATCCTATGGGTACAAACAAAGCATATATAATATTACGATAGTTGTACTGTTTTCCTTTGCAAAGATGAACACAAACAAATAATTTTTAATCTTTAACTCAATACTGATACTTGATTAAAACAAACTTGGGCAGACTGGCAATTGATACTAGCTGTATAGCACAGAATACTACCAAAAATTCGGAAACGAAGATGGACTAAACCTTTAATATCAATATAGTTTTTACACTAAACTAAGAAAGACCAATAAGATGACATTAGCTTGACTTTGCTATTATTTAATGTGATTTTGGACATTCACATGCCTATATATACTCATGCATACATGCATCTGGACATGATCAGTATATCCAAATACATATTAAGACATTTCAGATAATTCCCTCTATTCATATTCGTATCCGTATTGAAGTGTGCATAAAGTCATATTGTCATAAAATGAATACAAAACCGGGTTTGAATTATTTGTACTTGTCTAATATCATAACTTTTCATCTCCAAACATCTTGCTCCAATTTTATGGAATAAGTTTTCTGAAACATGGTTTATGCGACTGCTTATGCGGCCACATAAACTATGGGGCCTTCGCTCGCATGCACATTGCGTTATGTGCTCTAAAGAGTAGACACCCTGCGTTTTTTGGGTCCATGCACTTGCATGTGCATTGCGTATGTGCTCTAAAAAGACTAGATATCCTGTATGCGTGTCTGTGCACTTGCATGTGTGGGTTTATGTGGGTCTATGTGGCACATATATTGGTTAATGAATTTAATGTGCTCCAGAACTATGCACATGTATATAATGGTTTATGTAAGCAGTTAGTAGTTACTTTATGTCTTGATAATGATGATGCGTGTTTGTATGGGTTTTTTTGCTAATGATGACTGGTTTATTATTTTCTTTATTAAGTTGTTTAGTAATTTAAAGTTGATGATTATACTTTTATGAATATTTTTTTAATTTTAATAGATTAAAAAAAATATTTTTTATACCATATGCATCTAAGTTCTCTAACTTGTGTTTGTGTAGTAGAAATTGAATTACTAATGTGATTATAGAAATAGATAAGTTATTTAACTTTGTTTTGTACTTTTGTTTATTATTTAGTCTTGTTCATATTGGTTTTTTGTTTTCTTATTATATTGAATGCATTATTGTTACTTACTTATGTTATTGGTCAATAGCTTATATTAGTCATATTCACAAATTAATAGGTTTATCCTTTTCTAGAAACTTTTAGAAAGCTTGTAATGTTTTTCCTGTTTTCATGATTTTAAAACATTTTCAACATTTAAATATATATCTATATGTATATAATTCTACGTTAAAAATCCATTTCCATGTAGTTCTGCATAAATGGTTTAATCGGCGCAGAAACTGATTATGCACTATTGGATGTGAACTACACACATAATGAAACCGTATTTTAGAACACTTTGCAATCCTATAAACACGACAAAGGATTTGTCGTAAGCTACTCTGATATGTCCTACAATCACTATCAATTATAGTGCACTTATTTCGTCTCACAGTCTTGCTAATGTTGCATCACACTCTACATTTGTCCTAATTCTAATTCTCAATATTTAATTATTCTCTCTGCTTTCAATCTTATGATCGTCTCTTTTCTAGTCTCACCAACTACAAAAAATAATCAAAAAAAACTTGCACAAAAGAATCTCATCCTGAGAGTCCCCGGTCGGTTAGTCTATTTCTAATGTAAAGATGCAAGCACAAATTGTTGAGTCTTGAAAGCCTACTATGGTATATAGAAAGAATTTGTGTCTGCTCCAATTATTTCTACTGGTTACTCTCCATCATACACGTCTTTAAGCACTTCAGTAGAACTACTAGATACCGGTTGCTTTCCTTAATTTCACCGTATTACCCTTTTAGGGTCCGTCACGTGCCTTTTTTAATCAACAAAAGTCAAGTGCTGGTATATTCTCTGCCTTTTTTCCTCCATAAATTAATGCAATAAGTAAAGTAAATAGCTCTAAGTTCTTCCTAAATCCTTCCCCAGATTGATTTGTAGAAATTGTCATTTCTTGTCTGTCTTCTTGCAAGTCACAATTACCCTCTCTAAAAGTTTACGGTATGGCTAATAAGTTTATTCCTTGCTCATTTGTACAATTTGTTGTATCTCCTTTATTCTTATAAGCATACACCAATATTTTCTTCAATCATTATCAGTTTCTTTATAATTTTTTTAAAATACAATCTACTTAGGTCTATTTTCGCTTTATCTTCTTCTAATATTCCAAGACCTCATTTGGATCATCATAGTTACCTCTAGCTCTTTACATTTTCATCTTCTTTAAAGCATCCTTCACCTTCCCCTGCCCGGCTTTTATACGTTCTTCACTTTAACACATCTAATATCAGTTATGTATCTACTCTTTGTTACGACAGCAATAGTTCGATACCAATAGTTTCAGTTCCATCTTATTCTTCTCCCAAGCATTTGTGTGCATATAATCATGCTTGTGCAATCTAAAGAACACGAACTCAATAAAGAAGCAAATACTGCACACGCTCACATGATTGTCAATATAGTCTATATGCTCATGCGCATGTTACTCCTTTGGTTTCAACCATCAATGCTGTGGTATATTGTAATTTGATGCGCTGGTTACACTGCCACTCTTCTCTTGGCATGAAGTGTCTAAATATAGGCATTTATGAATGAATTAAATGTTTATGGCATGTTAGGAGTCAACAGCTAGAACAAAGCCTTAATCCTAGATATTTGGGCTTGGCTACATGAATACCTTTGCTCCATTCATCTTTGTTAACGGCCATTTGCGCTGGTAAAAGTAACAATTTCGTATTCTTTTTTGCTTCCTGACTTCATATTCATTTAGGTCACCTTGGTTCTTGTCGCTTCATCAACTTCAATTGTATAACTTCTCTCAAGTGGCACCCCTATCGTCTTTGTTTTATGTATCCACACTATCTCTGGGATTTCTCCTCCTGAATCTTATTTAGGGCTTCATCTAACTTCTTTAGAATCCATCATTCCTTATCCTATCATTTGACATATTACCTCTTATCCATCTCAACATTTTCATATTAGTTGCACTCAATCTTGAACAAGAGTTTGTTGTGTGATGCCAATATGAATAGCCGATCCTTTATACCTTTGTTAAGGAAGTTTACTATAACCTTTTATCTAATAATATATACTGTGTGCTATTTGAACTTGTAACTTCTGTTTTTCCAGGATATGTACAATTAGAATGTTATCATGGTTGAAATATCATCATATACAATATTTATGCCTGAAACAGATATTGCCGATATGACCAAGACCATACCAATTATGCCAATATAACGAGCCGAACAGCCGATATTGCTGATACTGGTACCAAAACCTTAAGGCCGATGTTGATACTGATACTGAGATTCCAAACCGTGGATATTAGCACTTTTGAGTGTCAATGGTCAAACATCTTGTATCACCTTTTTGGTTCCAAAGTAGCTCTTCCTTAATAATATTTCCCAAAGAATAACATATTAGAGAGTTGGTAAAGGCACTTGGGGCAGGGCCGTTGTAGGTTAATGACTTGTCACCGAATCTTTAGAGAAATTTTCTCCTCATCCAATGAAGAGGATGACAAGTTATGCACCTTTATTACAAGATTCTCAAAGAAGAAGAAAAGAGAGAAGAAATTAAAGAAAGAAAGTAGTTCTTCCTTGTTGCATGTGCAATCTATGGCTAGTATGTTATCACTTGTTTAGTCTGGGGTTGGCAGCATGCAACAATTTTATGTTGAAATTACTTAATATTACTGTAACTGGACATTTGATTGTTTTCCAATAAGCAACCTATCCGTCAAACACTTATGGCAGTTTCAGTTAACTCACCACATCCAATAATATTTGTAAAATTGTGACCAATAACGTTTCATGTTCTCTGGCCACAAATACATTAGTGAATTCATTAACTATTTATAATGTTTTTGACTTTTTGTAGAAAATATTCATTAATACCTGTATACTTTTGAATAACGATAATAGTTGCTTAACTTGCTTTCATGCGCTAATTCAGATCTGCATAGCCTTTGGACATGCTTGTTTTTTTTCTCATGGTGAGGATCTAAGCATGACATGATTTTTTATTTTTATTTTTATTTTGCAGTAAGAGCTTTCCCTAACCTTTTCTTCTCTTTTTCCATTTTGTTTCGTATTGCTAGGTTCTGAAATTTCATTCCCAATCATTTCATAAAATGCTGAAGTTGGCATCACATTGATGTATTGAGCTGGAGCGGTTCAGGTGCTTTTTTCCCCTTTGAGCATGGACTTGTGAACATGAGAATGTTAACATTGTTCTAGTTCTGTAAGTGGTACATTTTTTTTTCCTGAGAAACTGTAAGTGGTACTTTAAGGTTTAAAAAGTTCGACATTGAGTTCAGTTTTTCAGAAATCTTGTTAGAGACGTTTAAATCATTGTCATAATTATTTATTGGATTAATTTGGTATAGTTAGTTGTTTTATTGAGTGAGTCTCTGCACAATCTGAATGCTTTAAATGTCCTCTGTTGTTTTGGTATTGGCAAGCCTTGACTAGTTCTAAATCCTGCCGCCAAACTACATCATCGAGAATCATAAACTTGAAGACACAAAGCTTGGTGATGTTAACTGTCATGGCATTGATCATGAATATTCTTTAATGGAGCGGGAAATTTATCAATTAGCCGCATGATAATACTGTGCGAGCTTCTTTATGAGGATTTTTCCACCGAGCTTTTTGTCTGAGACTCTTCTTATATACCTGAAAGATACTGGTTTGCTTGATTACAGTGAGTTTGTTTCACTTCTTGCTTTCTTGTGACTATATAGGCGCATCAGTTTGACTGTTGATAAATGTGTGAGTTCTTCAAAGATTAGAATTTTGATTGTGTTTGTATGCCAGTATGCTCTTCTTTTTGTTGATTTGATTCTGGAAGTGTTTTCTGGAGCTCCACTTAATTTTGTGAAGTGCATGCATCGGTGTTGCATTTGACAGTCTACAACTTCAACTACAACAAATAGAAAGCATGGGAGAATGATGTTTTTCAATTTTTTTTTATATTCAACTATTGTAATTGGAAGTACAGTTAAATTGGCTGCAGCTTCTATCATGGGAAATTTTCTATTTTTTATAGACTTAATTGTAGCAGTTGAAACTTTAAAGTGTAGTAATCAAACCAAACAAAGCAGCTGCTTTTTCGCATTTTGCAGCCATGTTCAAAATTTTGGCACTTGTGAAGGAAAAGCGCGAATGAAATAGGAAACCTCAACTAGCGGTCAGATGCTTGCTTGTGATGGGAGAAGTCACAGGTATAACGTGGTTTGACAACATGTAAAAAAAATTTTCTTGCTGGTCTTTGCTTTGCCAAATTGTGATTTTGTGCAATTTTAAACATAAAAAACGCAGAAATCAACATTTCAGAGTTTGCCCAGACCTTGATTCATATCCTTATTGGATCTTAATAACCTTACTGGAT
This sequence comes from Agave tequilana, assembly GCA_038442645.1. Taxonomy (NCBI): domain Eukaryota; kingdom Viridiplantae; phylum Streptophyta; class Magnoliopsida; order Asparagales; family Asparagaceae; genus Agave; species Agave tequilana. The sequence continues at coordinate 30,976 of JAVJIF010028799.1, read as the reverse complement.
CTGCATCCAATATGGTATAATGTGGATCCGACCCGTAAAGGTGGCGACTTTAACAAAGTCGAGTCCCTATCCAAACACAAAGCTCTCATTGTCCCTCCCTCGAGTACATAGAAAACAAAGGACAAACTCCGAAACTAGCATCTTTTTGCTCCTTAATCCTATATTAGTAGGAGCGGATATTAGCGCCTATTATATGGAATGGATATTAGCACCCGTTAAATTAACAAAGACCCCCCACCCAATAACTATGAAAGCATTATTAATATTTTAGACAAATTTAGTCACTGAGTAAAAGTCTAAAATATCTCTCTTTTTTTCTTCTCCTTTCACGGTGATAGGCGGTGAGCGGCGACGATGTGACGGTCTTCCCCCAAATCCACCCACCCCAAACCCAACTCCCCCAACCTCCCTCCTCCTTGCCGTCAAAGAGGAGGGTGGGGGTTGAGGGCAGGGGAGGGAGAGGGGGTGATTCAGTGGAGAAGAGGAAGCATAGTTCACCAGAAGAGGAGGGTTCACCGATGAGAGAAAGAGAAGGAAGAGAAGAAAGGTAATAACATTTTGATCATTTTAAATTTTTTTGAGAGGTTTTATTAATTTGGGGTGTCTTCGTCAACGAGACTTTATCATTGTTGGGGGTGACAATATCCGTTCCCTCGAAGAACTCAACAATAAAAGAGAGAGCATGGAAGTTGTTACTCCCTCCCCTCTCTCTCACTATGCTTCGTTTCTGGACCAAGATGTCACTCTCGATCCCTTCTTCCTCCTCCTCCTCATCTGCTCTCTTCTCGCCTTCGCCAAAAGTCTTAGATCCCCAACTCTCTCCCTTCGATTCTCTTTTTTGCCTATTCAATTCGATTTGAGTTCCTTCTGAATTTGCTGTAGGTTGCGAGATTGAGCTCTTCAATCCGATCGCTGCCGAATCTTGTCTTCAATCTCCGGCGATCATTCCCTAAAGTCTGCTCATCAGCCGGCAATGCCTCTTCTTCTGTTGACACTGGTATAATTTTCTCATCTCAATGTATTAATCTCGTTTCTATCATTTTTATTAAATCGATGTTTTAAATTTCAAGATTCGAGCACGGAGCTGGACGCCGTCTCGAGCTTCAGTGAGATTGTACCGGACACTGTCATTTTCGATGATTTCGAGAGGTTTTGTCAATTTGCTTTCTTGATTTTTTTTTGTTTTTGGTAGAGTCCTGTGTTTATATGTTTCTTTTGATGAAAATGTTAGGTTTCCGCCTACTGCTGCGACTGTGAGTTCTTCGCTGCTGCTAGGGATTTGTAGCCTTCCAGACACCAAATTTAAGGTCAGAAAGATGTAATTTTTTTAAAATAGGAACTGGTGTTCAGGAGTGGATTGAATAAGCTGTTGACATTGAACTAAATTTGGGTTGTAGAGTGCTGTGGAGACTGCACTGGCAGATAGCGACTGCTATGGGCAAGAGAATGCTAATGACTGGATGTCCTGTTTCTTTAATAAGGTTTTGTTATGGATTTCTTTTAATTGAGGAGTTATTCCCGTTAACCACATTTATGAAGAGAAAAGGAAGAAACAGAAAATTTAAATTTGCGTCATTCGCAGGCTCTGGTGGATGTCGGAGCTGATTTGGCAAGACAAGTCCCTGGTCGCGTGTCAACGGAGATCAATGCTCGGCTAGTCTATGACACTCAAGGAATAGTCCGGAAGGTATATTCCATTTCTTTGAAAATTCTATATTATGTTTCTTCCTATGCTTGCTTTGAAGCTAGAATGACGGTTACAGGTGGTAAAAATTATGGTAGACCTTTAAATTTTCTATGAGTAAGCATTCATTCAACTTAATTATTATGTTATGTTAAGCTTTGTAAGTTGCTTTTAATGTAACAGTAACCATAAATATGCTGTCATATGTTCCTTTTATATCTTAACCTTGTCTTTGATTGGCCATCACGTATAAGGGTGTTAAGTCCTGTATAGTTTTGTCAATCTAGTTCTTATTCTGCAATATTAATAGGTGAAGCTTCATTATAATAATTTTCTTTGATGTTTAATTTTAATTTTTCCTTAACTTGCTATCGGATGGTAGGGATGTAAGCAGATTTTGTATGGGTCTTTTCATGTCTGTATCTGGTATCATTTATCGGATATGAATTTGGCTCCATATTTTTTTTAGAAACAAAATTTAATATCTTATTTATTAAAAATGGATAAAGGACATGCATTAGCTATGGATGTTGGTCACTTGTGACACAAATAGATATGGACGAGAACTGGATATAGGCAATGACCATATCTGGTGGTTGATTGTTGTGAATCACCAACATTAAGTTGGGTGGCGAAAGTCAAGAAAGTGTAAAACACCTAGAGGGGGGTGAATAGGTGTAAGTGCTAATCTATAAACTAAATGCGCTAAATGCGGAAGCTTAAAACTATTTTGCAAAACACTTAATACAATTCAACAAGTGTAGCCGAATTCCCCGTGAAGGGCTCTGGACTAACTCCTCTTGATTCCCCTTGAAATGGGTTGAGGTGCTATGTGAAGCTCATGTTGGATGAGTATAAGTGAGGCACACATACAAGCAAGCATATACAAGATATAACAAAATGAATTATGCAAGGCAACACAAGTATGTATGATATGACAATAAGAATGATGCTATGCACAAATGAAAGAGAGAGAGAGAGTGAGAGACAATGGATCAATCGCAAAGACCAAGATATGTTTCGAGGTTCGAGCCCCTAGCTCTACATCCCCGCCTTCACCACCGTGAAGGATTTCTAATCCACTATCTCCCACCAAGGGAATCTCCAACAAGGAGGATTTTGTTACAACTCTAGGAGTACCAAACTCCTCTCTCAAACAACCACCTCACAACCGAGGGGTAGGCCCGTAGCCAATACAAACTCAATCCACCTCACAAAGAGGGATAAGGCCCTTAGCCAAACAATCAACCACCAACACCTCTACCTAAGAGGGATCCAAACACCACTCCGATCACCTCTACGAAAGAGGGATACAAAAGAACAAGGAGGGTTTACAACTATGAGGTTTACAACAACAACCTCAAACACTTCTCTTTTTTCTCTTTTCCACAAAACAAAAAGGATCCTAGTAGATTAGGATAGGTGATAGCTCAAGTGTGGAAAAATAGGTGTTTTGGAAAACAAGAACTCAAAGAAAACACTTGGAAATTTCTTGTAAAAGATAAAGAATGAAAGCCAATACAAAAATCTCAAATTCCAATTTCTTTGATTTTTCCAAAACCCAAAAACACAAAGAATAAATCTTGTTAGCACTTAAAACTCTTTTAAAAACTTCTTTTTAACTTTAGAGAATGTAAGAAAAACAGCCCAAAAAATCTTGTCCAAAAACTCTTTCAAATGGGGTATTTATAGCCCCTAGAAAAATATAGCCGTTAGGCTGATGTGGCAGCCTGACAGGCTGGCGGTCGACTGGCCGGTCGACCGTCCAACGGTCAAAAAATAGCCGTTGACAGCTGCCGGTCGACTGGTCGGTCGACCCGAACAACCCGAGGGCAATCTGCTCTCAGTCGGTCGACCGCACGGTCGACCGTCTACAAAAACAGCCGACGTGCACGGTTTTGTGCACGTCCGGTCGACTGGCCGGTCGACTGGCCGCTTGGCCCAGTCGACTGTCCCAGTCGACCGGCCCAACCTGGCAGACAGCAAAATAGGTCAGATTGGAACACATTTTTGAGGTCTAAAACGTTCGAATTTGGGAATAAGTATATAGGATGAAGTTGTAGATATTGAAGTCTTCTTTCTAATGCAACTTAAATCAAATCAATATCATTTCAGAATTGAAAGTTATCAATAAAATACTAAAAGGTGTCAAAACAGAAACTGTAAACTGTTTTCAGAACAAGAACAGATTTCAACCAAATATTTGACAACTTTAAAATTAGAATCAGAAAATGGTTATTAAATAAGAAATTTAGATCTGAAAGTTATCTTTGAAATGCAAGTTAAATCATGTTATTTGAATATAAAAATAAAAAGTTATGATAATAACTATAGAAGGGTGTCAAGCCTTGAAATCCAAAACCGATTCAATCAAAAACCAAAACATATTGAATTTATGTGTGTGTATTGTGAACTTGAGCATATCAACTATACTAAGCTTTACAAATGGATCTAAAACACACTAAACTAAACTATGGATACCTAAGTCTTTTCTTGATGATCTCCATCCTCAAGTAGACTTGCTCCCAAACGCGTGATCCACCGAGTGCAAAGGAAAGATCTTGAAGCTTGAGCACCGGAATCACCATGATAAGCTTCTAAACTCCTCTTGTTGAAGCTATCACCAAACTAATATCTTGCTAATGATCTGAAACTTAAAATCACAAGATTATTAGTAAACATAACTACATGAGTTGATCATCATCAAAACTAGAGTGGAGGGCCTTTGGGCCAACAGAAAGGTGCCTGTAGCACCTAAGATGCTTGTCATAAAGCACAAGAAGGAAATTGCTTCACTGAATTGAGGCAAAAATCAATAGGCAAAAGGTGTATGCCATGTAGAATAGTTTGCCAAATTGAGTTTAAGAAAGAAGTGAAGAACTCATGGTCAAAATTGAAACCTATATGCATTTATTATTATCTTTTTGGTTTAAAGATCTAATTCAATCTCTAAGTTTCTTCAATGCAAACATTTTTTGATACTCATCAAACTAGTTTCTCAACTTTCTGAAAAATGGAAGGAAACTTTGATTGCTTAGTCTCTAGTGGCTTCATTGGTTCATTGTACCAAAGACAGGTTTGTGTTTTTGGCTATTTCTTATATAGCCTTAGAGGTTTGGCTTTTTGACTTGGCTCTTGCTAGAAATGGCTTGGAATGAATCCAGGTGAGTCCTTTTAGGTTAAATTTGAAATTAAGTTGTCTTTGGTATAGATAAGCCCACGGAAACAGATAGAAGCAAGAAAATTTAAGTGTTGGTTTCTTGGAAATCAAGAATTGCTTAATGGCTTTCAAAGAAGTGTTTGTGATGAAGTGACTATTAGAAATTATGGACTAACTGTGCTAATACAAGTGTTTGAAAGCCATGAGCGTCTAAATTTATCCACAAACCTTGGATTGTCCTTCATGGCATGTAGCGACCCATTTTGGAAACTCTTAGAAATATGAAGTTTTCTGGTTTCATCTTACCTAATGGATTAATTTTGTAGAAAACAGCTAGTTATTTTGGGTTTTGGGGTTTTCTTATTAAGGAAAGAATAGGGCCTCAAACTCGAGAGCCCTATTCAATAATATAGAAAAAGTAAAAGGTACAAAGCTTACCAAGAAGATAAGACTGAACACGCACGCATGAAGATAAAGAAAAGAGACAAAACAAAGTATAAACAATGTCTTCTTTAAGTTCTTTGACGGCCAAGATTCGCATTCCAAAGTTCAACATACAAGGCTGCATGGTGATGAACTTGGTGCGGGTTCCAAGCACGACCTTCGAAGATCCTTGAATTGTGCTAGACCTAGATGGACCATGTCACAACAAGGACAACCACATCCCATATATCCCTAGTACTAGAATTAATCTCAGAGGTTCTCTAGTATTCCCGTAGAGCCCTTACATTCTAACATGCCATGACGAAAAGTGGATACAAAGGGTGTTCAAGCCTCTTTAGAGACAAGACAAATAAGGAAGATGTGGCAGCAAGTCTCCAGGTTATGTCCATAGAGGATACAGTTGGTGCTACAATGAGTTGTTAGGTGTATGTTGCGATTGTGGAGGTTTTACAGAATGTCTAGATTATATTTGTTAGTTTCACTATTTCTTGTGCGGGGTTGATGGTGTCGGATTGCAAAGATCAAGCATTTTATTTTTCAGAAGAAATAGTGGGGAAAGGACTCCTACCATTGCACATTCCACTGAAAAGATTTTAATGAGAAAAAAGTACATAGAAACAAAATACAGACTAATCCGCTCCAATTTAAAAAATAAAAGATAAAAGACTTCAGATTTTTGTATACGATGACAATAGTAAACATAAAATATTAGGGACCACTTGTCAGACTAAGTTGGATTACTCCCGGTCAATATCGTTCTAGTGTAGCTTTTTCCATTGTTTGTGAACGATCCGGGTCACCCTCCACAGGACTGAGACGAATTTCCAAATATGTTTGTTCGAATATAAAAATATTACCTTCAATCCTCACAACTTTGGAGTTTATGAGTAGTGGTACAAACTTTAATATGGTATCAATGCAATCAAGGTTAATTTCTCACTGGGCAGACATTTAAAAGCTAGATTAGATAAAAATATCGCTACACGAAAAACCTAGGTTTCACCCCATAAAATTGGATGTTCGACTTGCAAGGGGCATGTTAGAATATAAAAATATTACTTTGATTTCTCGGAGCTTAGGTATAGCGATTTGGGCTTTAATAAATAGAAACCTTGCTTTCATCTTGGTGTTATTGTATCAAAATGAGACCAAAAGACACCTAAATTCATGAACATGTGTGTGAGCTATTTGTGATAGTCTGAAAATTCTATTATTTGTTCTCCTTGAAGCCCCCCAATAGGCAGCCGCCATAGTAATGTTCCATAGCCTCCGATCCTTTTTTTAACTCTCATTTGCCTCCACAGAGTTCATATTGATGCCACTGATGAAGGCGTTCCCTTGATATGATAGGAATTATTAATGTGGCACCAAGCTCTATTGCTGAACGGGCAGAATAGAAGGAGGTGTTCTACTATATCTATGGCATTATTGTACATAATGTAATTTATCAACCTCTGCAATTTTCTCTTAATGAGGTTATCTGTGTGAGAATTGTGTTTTTGGTGGTAAGCCAGAAAGGTCAAGGATGTTAAGTCCTCAAAGACTTTCTTTTCTGGATTATAAAATGAGAAGAAAAACTAGCTTGTTATCTTTTTAGGCCTTTAATCTTTTTCATTCCTATGAATCCTGTGCATGTTGGTAATTAGCAGAGAAATAATGGACAAATACTTTGGATTCCCTCCACTTCTAACTTGTGTGGCACTTGGATTTGTATTAACTAGTGACTTCTGTCTTAATAAGTGAATCCATGGTTGAATGATTCTTAGTAAGTTTAGCCTTTTAGGCACAGATCATGAGTGCACATGTACTACCGTGGCATTTAGAAGAACTAAACTATTTTTTTATTTTTTTTGAGAATAGAAGAACTAAACTATATTCTAATGGCATTTAGAAGAACTAAACCATAAACCAATGCCGTTTAGAAGAACTAAACTATATTCTAATGGCATTTAGAAGAACTAAACCATAAACCAATGCCGTTTAGAAGAACTAAACTCTACCGTGGCATTTTACCAAAACTAAACTATGTTCCACTACTCTTTAACTTGGTTTGTATTTCAGACAGGATTTTTAAGACTAAACAGAATCCTATTCTTAATTTTTTTTTTCATGCAATATCTAGTGAGCTTCTCGTTTTGGAGTATAATTAGTATGTACTATTATATCAAAAATCAGGTGAAATCTATTTTATGTATTTTTTTTTATCTAAGGCACTTAGGAGTTCAAGTTATATGTTTCAGGTTCATGAGCTCTTGAAATTGTATGATCAAGTTGAAGTCTCTTCAGAACTTCTACTCTTCAAAATTCCCTCAACATGGCTAGTAAGCACACAAGTGGTGCAATCTCTAATCTCTTCATCATAAGATGTCTAGGAGACAAGGAGAGACTTGCATCAATGTTTTAATCTCTCTTTACATTTAATTGAAAATTTTATGTCATTAAGGGAATAGCGGCCTCAAGATTGTTGGAAGCTGAGGGAATACAGACACATTTGACATTTGTTTATACGTATGCACAGGAGTTCTTTTTTCCTTTATTATTCTTTTTTTCCTGTTTCGTATGTCTCATCATTCTTTAGGAAATGTAGCCTTTCTAGAGAAATGCTCTCTTAGGCTTGAGGTTTCCAAACTTTGACGTAGTTAAGTCTGACCAGGTCCATGCAAGTGAAGAAGTCGTTATCATTGTTTCTCTGGTAAATTTCATCTACTAGAAAGATCTAATGGGCATATGTCAGTTCTAACATCTATAATGATTGGAAGTAAGCAACTTTCTAGTCTTTTGCTCGTAGATCATGGTTCAAAGTCACGATCTCGGCCGCCAACTCGGTGGACACAGTTTCAGAGACGACTCGGCGTCGCGGAACGGACTCGGGCGATACGCGTAAAATGCTTCAAATAAAGCTAAAAAAATTCTAAAAAAATCACGATAAATTTTAAAAAAATTTAGACATCAATTTTTATGTATCACATGTCCAAAATAAGTTTTTTTGAGAGGTAATTGGGGAAATATAATGATTTGGGAGTAAATTTAAGAAATAAGGTGATTTGGGGTAAATATGAGAATACCAAAAATATATATATATATATATATATATATATATATATATATATATATATATAAAAGACAAAGGGAGAGAGCCGGGTCAGATCTCTCTCCCCCTCTCTCCCCGTCTGATCTCTCTCTCTCTCCCCCCCTCTCCCCCACTGATCTCTCTCCCCAGTCTTCACTTCTGATTTCTCTCTTTTCTTTCTCTCCCCCCTCTTCCCGTCCGATCTCTCTCTTCCCCCCTCTCCCCCTCTCTCATCACCCAGCCAGCCCCGTGCCGCCGCCTGGCTGACCTCGGCAGCCCCTCAGCGCCGGTGATGACCTCCCCTGGCTTTGATCCCCTTCCCCCTTCTCTCCTCCACCTCCTCTCCTCTCTCTCCTCAGTTCGCTCTCTCATCTCCCCATATCTTTTCAGATCTACACCCTTCAAGTCAGATCCACGGCGACCTAGAGGCGGGCGACGACAGCGACCTGCAGGCGGGCAAACGGCGGTGACCTGGAGGTAAGTCGGTTTTTCTTTTTTTTTCTCAGATTTCCCTTTTTTTGACTGGGCTCGGCCAAAAAACTGAGTTGAATCGGCCAAATCGGCTGAGCCAACCCGATTTAGGGTTGACTCGGCCGATATGACTGAGTCAACTCGGATTTTGGCCGAGTCGCATGAGTTTGGCCATATTTTCTGACTCGTCAAACGATCTCGTCTCAGTCGACGCCGTTCCGGTTCCAATTCGGCCGAGTCGGAACCGAAATGGGCGATACTTTGATCCCCGTCGTAAATCCAGTAAAGGATATTGCATTCTCCAATAAAAGATTTAATGATCTTCTTAAACTCTCTCTTTAGCAATTGTTTTAATAAACATTACAAATCAAAACCGGACATATCAAACCTTGGCTTGAATTTTTCTCTATTCTGCCATGTTATGGACTCGAGCTTGATCTATGATCAGGTAAAACATGTCTAAGCTCGGGCTTCTAAGTATTTAGGTAACCTAATGGGCTTCTTTTCATTCCTAGATATTGCATCTATTCTAGATCCAATGTTTGTATGAAAGAAAGCTGTGTGTGATCTTGAACTCAAAAGCCAAGACAAGATAAACTGCACCATTGTTATGCTACTCAATTCTGTTGGTGACCATTTTCCTAGTAAGTCTTAAGTATGTACTATTATAATGCTGAACTCTTGAGAACACTCCAATTTTCAATTGAATTCTGACTCGCGTTCATGTCACAGTCTCACATCTTAAAAAAGATTTAATGCTATATTAATTTACTATTTTTCATTGGAAGATGAGTCATTGTCTAATGCGTTACTCTCGAGAGTCATCGTCGCCGTCGTTATCATCATCATCATTTGAGCATTTTCCCATCAAGACGGGGTCTAGTATGGAGTAAGGTTCCATGAAAGATTTGAAAAAAATTTTCAATCGCTTGTTGATCTAATGCCAATCCTCTCATACTTGGTGTCAACTTCCTGGACATGGAAACTAGAGATAGGAGAAGAGCTTGCTATAATCCTAAATGGCCAGTTGTCATTCTCCACATTTTTTTAGAGTTGGGAAGACATCTAGAAGAAGGGGGAAAACTTCAAATTTCTTATAGGGAAGTGCATTCAACTCTGAGGCATACTAGCACCAAGAGTCAGAGCACGTTCCCTTGTTAATTTTGGAGAGTGTGAATCATATTATTTATTTAAGAGGATGTAACTTGATTAGTTCACATGATTAGTTCACATTTATAGCATTCGGGAAGGGTTTGCATGTTTAATGCATGTGCCAAAAGATCTAGTAGTTTACAAGGGGCTGTGATCAACAGGGCATCGTCCCTGATCTGGATTTTACATTTGGCTTCCATATTTGTAATTTTCTTTTACTACTTATTGGTCATTGTTGGTCTACATAAGAATGAGTTTAGTCCAATGTGAAACTGTTCCCCCTGGTTGTTGGATCTTGGATAGAAAGTATGATTAAAACTTTGAGACATATGACATATCTGTTAGTGTGAGGCAACGAGGCATTCATATTTCACCATCGTCTACTTATTCGCAACTCACTTGTTTTTTACCTGCTTTCTTTCAAAAGTATTTTTTCCCCTCATTTTTTTAATGTTGTTGAAACTCATATAATGCAGTTCCTGATCATGCAGCTTCTGTCAGGCAGCAGCTGCTGCTCAAGCTGGTGCATCAGTTATCCAAATATTTGTTGGGCGTATTAGGGTAATTCTTACTTCAGTAAGTGCATATTTTCTCTCTCCATATAGAATTGTCATAACAAAAGTGCATTATTAGGATTTGGTTCACAATCATTCCGGAGACCCTGAGATAGAAGCTGCAACCAAAGGGGAGAAGATCCTGGACTAGCTCTGGTGAGCTCTCTATACTTTACACTTCGTTCTTTCTTTTCTTTACTTCTACCTTGATGCTATTTTAGCACCTGGTATCTATATAAATTTGGACATGTAAGCACAAAATACAAATAAAAATTCTGTTAGAATGGAGTTTTATAAGATCTTCAATATTCACTTTCTAGCCATATATCATTGTATTGTTTGTCATTTCATTACAGTTTTTTGACACCAACCTTCCTCGTATGGCACAGCCAATAAGTTTCTGGTAAACTGCAATCTTTTTTTTTTTTTTTTTTCATGTTTGACATTGATGGACGATGCAGATTCTATTCGTGACATTCATGTTGGGGGCATCCTGCTTTAAAACATATAAACTACTTGAGGAAATGGACGTCTCAATTTATTAATTAGGAATATATGCAGTAATCATGAAAATAGCCAAATATGGATACCAAGTTCTTGTGCAGGGCATCTATGATTAAAAGAAGGCCTTTCCATGAAACAAGTTCAGCTAGAAGGTAGGTAGACCTACCTTTCTGGTCAAGTTCAGCTAATAAAAAGGAAACATGGATAAACAAATAGTACCTTCCACCATTGTGTTAGATGCCCGGACTTCTTGTTGGGTTAAAGCATTCATCCTTCCTTGAACCTTGGGTTGTTGCACTGAAGCCTGCGTCATGGTTGGTCGAAATGTGTTGCCAGACCGCCGAAAAGCTCCTGATGATCCATTTGTCGGGGCGATGCCTGCGGTCCGCCTGCCTGTTCCCCTAACAGCACCAGTAGGTCCTCGAAGTGTCGGACAATCCCTCCTCATGTGGCCCATTTGGCCGCATGCAAAACACTGTTTGTTTACCAGGCAGCTTCCTGTGTGATTACGGTTGCATCTAGGACACCACGTTCCTCCCGCGAAATTTTGACGCGGATAAGATGCATGTGGCGAGTTTTGAAAAGATCCTGCATTCCTGGGCCACGAGTCTGCCATCATTCTTGGAGTTGATGCTGACGAAGGTCCAGTTCCTCCTCCGAACCTGAAGTTGGTGGATCCACTTCTTGGTGTGCTGAGATATCGGAAGCGTTTGGCAGATGGCAACTCTCGAGTTCTTATATCCTGATTTTCTTGCGGGTCCCTTTCAACTTCTAGAGCCTTCTCCACTGCTTGACTGTAAATTTGTAGTTGAAATGGAATTAGTTGGCTCCTGATTTCTGGCCTCAAACCCCGTACAAACCTTTTTGTCCTGTCTTCTTCTTCAGACACTAACTTACCAGCATACCTTGATAGTTGGGTGAATTTGATTTCATATTGATTCACCGTCAATAGATTTTGCTTTAATTCTTGGAATTCCATTGCGAGCTTGTCCCTCACTACTCCGGGTATATACTTCTCATTGAACTTTTTGACTAAGAATTTTCAAGAAATTTCTTCTCCTAGGGATTTGGCTCCTGTTTTGACCACTTCCCACCAATGTTCCGCCTCGCCTTGGAACATAAAAGAAGTGAATGATACCCTTTGATCCTCGGTGCATTCCATCACATCTAGTATTTTACAAATTTGACGAAGCCATTCCTCTGCTTGAATTGGGTCTGCTCCTCCTTTGTATGGCGGAGGGTTCAATTTTTGAAATTGCTCTAGAGCCCTGCGTGGATTGTTTACAGTGGTTAACTGCATCAACCAATCCGGCATCCGGTCTGGGGCTCTCCGATCAGTATTAAATCGATCTATCGAAATCTCCTGATGGTTCGGAGGATGGACACTCCCAACTGTACTGTGGGGTGGGGCGTTCTCATCAGAATTTGTATCCGGCGGAGGAAAGTTTAGATCCATTGCTACCTAGAAAATTTTAACAATTCTGGTTATCACAAAATTCTTTGAAATACGAAAGTTTTATATACAAAATGCTACTACTATTATAACTTCAAAAGATTTGTTTACAAGATTTACATGAAATGCTTATATTCATACAAAAGGTACAAGCGCACAAACTAAGATATGCCATTTTTGCACATTTGATTACAAAATACAAGACCCTTCCCAAAAAGTCCTAAACATGGAAGTCCAAGATATTTATCCTCCCAAAATGCTATGTCCTAGCCCCCCCCCGTCCTCATGGAGTGGCGTTCGAGTCAGCAAAGCTTTTGTCCATACTATCCCCGGCTGAGGCTTCCCCCTTATGGACTCCTTCTTCTGGATCCTCTTCCTCGGGTCTTCTTCGAGGCCTTCTTCCTCGGGATCCTCTTCTTCCTCGGGATCCTCTTCTGGATTCTCTTCTATTATACTGTCATCCCCGCATCTCCAGTACTCATGATCGTCATATAGGTCCATATCTTCAATCCAACTTGAATTCCACCAAATACCCCCATAAAACATCTTCTCAGGGGACTCCATCTCAGCATCAGGCGCATCTTCCTGGTCCTCGATCCTTGGCATATTCCTTATAACACTCTCAGCATCCTTGATGGTATTCTCTTTGTTGCGTTTTGCTACTCCCACCACATTGGTACTCCCTTTGGGTCCACTAAAAATAGTCTTTGGGTCCGTTTCATCGGACTCATAGTCCCAGTCCATACTATTTGCATTCCAACTCTGACTTTCCATCTCTGAGCCCTCTGATGACAACTCGGGTGTGTCAGAATCTCCCATCTGAAAGGATAAGGTTTAATGTAGTGGAGCCGGTGCAAATTCTTGACCGTAAGGAGAAACAATTGAGAAATAAAGTGATTCCCTTAATAAAGGTTTTGTGGAGAAGTCAAAAGCTTGAAGAGACTACATGGGAACCGGAGGAAGAAATGCAAAGATCTCATCCGCAACTATTTCAAGGTACGTTAAGTTTCGGGACGAAACTCTTTTAAGGAGGGTAGTATTGTAACACCCGACTTAAATAAATCCAGATTATAGTCTAAATGAATTTCATTTAACCGGTGTAACAGTCATGTTTAAGCTTAATCCAAATTTTTAGGAAATATTAGAATTACATGTATATGTATATACACTTAAGTATCCTCATTTGCACATTTTAATATTAAGTATATAGTGCATAAATAATAGAGGTATAATACTTGGGAATACTTATACCTAATCAATGTATAAATTGGAGTATCATGAGAATTATTTACACTATATACTTATTTCCAAAATAATTATAAACTTTAATGATGTGTTGGCAACTTGAGAGCAAGAGAGAGATTGAGGTGGGGACTAACTAGGGTATCTTGGAAATTGGGGTGTGTGTTGTCAAGCCTTAGTAATTTTAGGTAAGCAATAAATTAATTAGGAAAATAAATATTTCCCAAATTACTTTAACTCCTCTCCCAAATTCTACAGCTCCTTCATCCCCTTTGGCTGAGAAACGAAAACCCCAAATTCCCTCACTCCTCCTTTGATCCAGGATCTCTCTCTCTCTCTCTCTCACTCCCTTCGGTTTCCACCCTAGCCACGCCGCAGGAGGCGGCGGCCAGGGCGGCCTCGCGGCGGGCGGCGCGCGCGGCCAGCGGCAGGGCGCCGCGGCAGTAGAGCCACGGGCGCGCGGGCGGCGCTGGGGGGCGCGCGCGGGCGGCGCCGGGGAGGAGAAAAAGGGGGGTTTCGATGTGGGATTCCGGGGAGTCCGCGGATTTGATTGGATTCGGATTTCTTCGAGCAAAAATTAGGAAAAAGAACCTAATTAGAGGTAAGATCTTAAAAATCTTCTTGGATTAGACTATGTTGTGCACCATTGATTAATTATAAAATTATCTTGATTTAGGGCTTGATTCGGCGGGGGATATAGGCGGGGTTCTTCGCGTAAGCATTCGTCAAGCAAAGTGAGTAACCAAAATTTTAATTAGGTTAAACTTTTGAAGTTGATAGTCTTGAATAAATAAATGTTTGGGTAAATTACAACTTGAAATACTTGTATGTAAATGGATGTGTATTTAATGAAAAAGATAAAAAGAATTCATGTTGTGAAATTAAAGAAAAAAAAAAGAGAGAGAAATCATTATGTATAGTTTAGGAATTATTCTCTCATTATATGTGCATTACCTAGATTAATGTTCTATTGACATATTGAAGAATTCGGGTGACTTTCATATTGATTATGTAAGTTAACGTAACACGGAAAATGGCTTAGATTGCATATAATGGGAACGGCACGAAGTCTTAGGTAATATGTGTATGTTTATACTGTTATTTTAACTAGATATTATAGGTGCGCAATATCGGACTAGGTATGCTAGAGTGGAATAGTAAGGGGGAAATATGTCAATAATATGTATGTACTTGATATGTAAATCTTTGACGTGGTGTGACACTTTCTTTATAAAAGAATAAAATGGTTACATTAGGAGGTTTATATATCTATATAAACGTTAACTCCTACAAGCTTATGGCTCGCCTACTTTTCGTGGTATATGAAATGTGTATGTGAAATTGTGTGTTAAATTGAATGAGTTATATATTGTTTTTTTTTATTGGAGGAAGGGGCCGAGTAAGAACCGGCAGGAGGGGGAAGATGGTGAAATTTGCATTATGTATATACGTATATATTACTTGGAGGAAGGGGCCGAGTGAGAACCGGTAGGAGGGGGAAGACGGTGATAACCATAGTATGTGTATGCTTATAATATATATTACTTGGAGGAAGGGGCCGAGCGAGAACCGGTAGGAGGGGGAAGACGGTGATAACCATAGTATGTGTATACATATAATATAGATTACTTGGAGGAAGGGGCCGAGCGGGAGCCGGCAGAAGGGGGAAGGCGGTGACAATAATGTTTATTTTATTGTGTGCTAGAATATGATAGTGATAAACTTTACTAAATTTTCATGGTAGTTGAGACATCTATCTTAAAAAATTGGAGTATGTAAGAGTACGGGGAGAATCAATTAATAAACTTCTGGACCAACTTAAAACCATTTGACATATGAAATTAGATTAGTAAATTTTTATATGGTTTACTCACTGAGCTTTCAAGCTCATGCCTTTATTCCTTTTGTAAATTTCAGGTTTGGACAAAGGTAAGAAGCCAATGTAGGTTCGAAAATCTTATGGATATGGAATGATCGACCCCCTCTCATGTGTTACTTGTGATCAATATCTATTTCATATTTTGCCTACTTTTGAAACTGCTTATATTGTATCTATATGTGGGAACTTGATGTATGAAAGGTGATTTTGGGTGTTGTGAATGTAAATATAAACTTTATGTATGGCCATTTGAATATGAACTTGACAAGTAACCGTAGTTGCATGTATGAAAGGACTTGGACATTATTATGGTAAGTATAATGTATTGTGGGAATGAACGTTGTAGCTCTTTTGTTATATGATGGATGAATTCAAGGTTATGTAAGGAGATTGTCTTCTATTTATGTTGATAAGTAGGCAAATTTTGCCGAAATGTAATATTGGTTGTGTTGGGTCCATGGTGGACAATTATTGTTGTGGTGTAGTATGGCATAGTCTATATTTTAGGGGAGGTGCTGCCGAAATTTTGAAGAAGTATTATTTTATTTGTCCTATATTATAAGATTTTACTGGGACCATTACAGTTGGTACTTCTTCAAAATTTCGGCAGCACCTCCCCTAAAATATAGACTATGCCATACTACACCACGACAATAATTGTCCACCATGGACCCAACACAACCATTATTACATTTCGGCACAATTTGCCTACTTATCAACATAAATAAAAGAAAATCTCCTTACATAACCTTGCATTCATCCATCATACACCAAAAGAGCTACAACGTTCATTCCCACAATACATCATACTTACCATAACAATGTCCAAGTCCTTCCATACATGCAACTAAGGTTACTTGTCAAGTTCATATTCAAATGGCCACACATAAAGTTTATATTTACATTCACAACACCCAAAAATCCTTTCATACATCAAGTTCCCACATATAGATACAATAAGCAGTTTCAAAAGTAGGCAAAATATGAAGTAGATATTGATCACAAGTAACACATGAGAGGGGGGTCGATCATTCCATATCCATAAGAACCTACATTGGCTTCTTACCTTTGTCCAAACCTGAAATTTACAAAAGGAATAAAGGCATGAGCTTGAAAGCTCAGTGAGTAAACCATCTAAATTTTACTAATCTAATTCCATATGTCAAGTGGTTTTAAGTTGGTCCAGAAGTTTCTTAATTGATTCTCACCGTATTCTTACATACTCAAAATATTTTTTTTTTTTTATGATAGATGTCTCAACTACCATGAAAAATTTAATAAAGTTTATCACTATCATATTTTAGCACACAATAGAAATAAATATAATTGTCATCGTCTTCCCCCTTCTGCCGGCTCCCGCTCGGCCCCTTCCTCCAAGTAATCTATATTATATGTATACACATACTATGGTTATCACCGTCTTCCCCCTCCTACCGGTTCTCGCTCGGCCTCTTCCTCCAAGTAATATATATTATATGCATACACATACTATGGTTATCACCGTCTTCCCCCTCCTACCGGTTCTCGCTCGGCCCCTTCCTCCAAGTAATATATACATATATACATAATGTAAATTTCACCGTCTTCCCCCTCCTGCCGGTTCTTACTCGGCCCCTTCCTCCAAATAATAAATACAATATATAACTCATTCAATTTAACATACAATTTCACATAAAATTGCATATACTACAAAAAGTAGGCAAGCCATACGCTTGTAGGAGTTAATAATTATAGATATATAAACCTCCTAATGTGCCCATTTTATTCTTTTATAATGAAAGTGTCACACCATGCCAAAGATTTACATATCGAGTACATACATAGTATTGACATATTTCCCCCTTATTATTCCACGCTACAACACTTAGTCCGATATTGCGCACCTATAATATCTAGCTAAAATAACAGTATAAACACACATACCACATAAGACCTCGTGCCGTTCTCTATTATATGCAATCTAAACCATTTCCCCATGTTACTTTAACTTACATAGTCAATATGAAAGTTACCCAATGCTACAATATGCTAATAGAACATTAATCTATATAATGCACATACTATGAGAGAATAATTCCTAAATCATACATAATGTGATTTTTTTCTCTCTCTTCCTTTAATTTCACAACATGAAATCTTTTTATCTTTTTCATTATATACATATCAATTTACATACAAGTATTTCAAATTGTAATTTACTCAAACATTTATTTATTCAAGACTATCAACTTCAAAAGTTTATTCTAGTTAAAATTTAGTTTACTCACTGAGCTTTCAAGCTCATGCCTTTATTCCTGTTGTAAATTTCAGGTTTGGACAAAGGTAAGAAGCCAATGTAGGTTCTAAAATCTTATGGATATGGAATGATCGACCCCCCTCTCATGTGTTACTTTGTGATCAATATCTACTTCATATTTTGCCTACTTTTGAAACTGCTTATTGTATCTATATGTGGGAACTTGATGTATGAAAGGTAATTTTGGGTGTGTGAATGTAAATATAAACTTTATGTGTGGCCATTTGAATATGAACTTGACAAGTAACCTTAGTTGCATGTATGGAAGGACTTGGACATTGTTATGGTAAGTATGATGTATTGTGGGAATGAACGTTGTAGTTCTTTTGGTGTATGATGGATGAATGCAAGGTTATGTAAGGAGATTTTCTTTTATTTATGTTGATAAGTAGGCAAATTGTGCCGAAATGTAATAATGGTTGTGTTGGGTCCATGGTGGACAATTATTGTCGTGGTGTAGTATGGCATAGTCTTTATTTTAGGGGAGGTGCTGCCGAAAGTTTGAAGAAGTATTATTTTATTAGTACTATATTATAAGATTTTACTGGGACCGTTACAGTTGGTATCAGAGCGAAGGTTTTAGACTAAGGATAGACAAATTGTAGGGTTGTATGCACACTTTACATGTTTGTTGGTGGGAAACACTAGGGAGATTACTATTAGACCATGAAATTTTAAGTGTATGGGTTCCCTGAAATATATGATATTTGCCTATTCTCCTACGTTCTAATTCGGGTACCCGCATACTCTAATTTGAACGGATCCTATGAGAGGTGCGGGCCTATTGTGTGGATCTCCAGTGGTATGGGACACTGAGGCTGGAGAGTAAGTAAAATATCAGATAAATCAGGGGTAACTCAACTAGAAGATACCTGAAATTGGTAAAATAATTGCAAGCTTTTCAATTGATATATGTGTATAGATATGTGTGATTAAATCTATCATGTTTGAGGATTGGGGAGGAAAACAAGCTAACATTAAACCTTATCCTTTCAGATGGGAGATTCTGACACACCCGAGTTGTCATCAGAGGGCTCAGAGATGGAAAGTCAGAGTTGGAATGCAAATAGTATGGACTGGGACTATGAGTCCGATGAAACGGACCCAAAGACTATTTTTAGTGGACCCAAAGGGAGTACCAATGTGGTGGGAGTAGCAAAACGCAACAAAGAGAATACCATCAAGGATGCTGAGAGTGTTATAAGGAATATGCCAAGGATCGAGGACCAGGAAGATGCACCTGATGCTGAGATGGAGTCCCCTGAGAAGATGTTTTATGGGGGTATTTGGTGGAATTCAAGTTGGATTGAAGATATGGACCTATATGACGATCATGAGTACTGGAGATGCGGGGATGACAGTATAATAGAAGAGAATCCAGAAGAGGATCCCGAGGAAGAAGAGGATCCCGAGGAAGAAGGCCCCGAAGAAGACCCCGAGGAAGAGGATCCAGAAGAAGGAGTCCATAAGGGGGAAGCCTCAGCCGGGGATAGTATGGACAAAAGCTTTGCTGACTCGAACGCCACTCCATGAGGACGGGGGGGGGGGGGCTAGGACATAGCATTTTGGGAGGATAAATATCTTGGACTTCCATGTTTAGGACTTTTTGGGAAGGGTCTTGTATTTTGTAATCAAATGTGCAAAAATGGCATATCTTAGTTTGTGCGCTTGTACCTTTTGTATGAATATAAGCATTTCATGTAAATCTTGTAAACAAATCTTTTGAAGTTTATAATAGTAGTAGCATTTTGTATATAAAACTTTCGTATTTCAAAGAATTTTGTGATAACCAGAATTGTTAAAATTTTCTAGGTAGCAATGGATCTAAACTTTCCTCCGCCGGATACAAATTCTGATGAGAACGCCCCATCCCACAGTACAGTTGGGAGTGTCCATCCTCCGAACCATCAGGAGATTTCGATAGATCGATTTAATACTGATCGGAGAGCGCCAGACCGGATGCCGGATTGGTTGATGCAGTTAACCACTGTAAACAATCCACGCAGGGCTCTAGAGCAATTTCAAAATTGAACCCTCCGCCATACAAAGGAGGAGCAGACCCAATTCAAGCAGAGGAATGGCTTCGTCAAATTTGTAAAATACTAGATGTGATGGAATGCACCGAGGATCAAAGGGTATCATTCACTTCTTTATGTTCCAGGCGAGGCGGGGAACATTGGTGGGAAGTGGTCAAAACAGGAGCCAAATCCCTAGGAGAAGAAATTTCTTGGAAATTCTTAGTCAAAAAGTTTAATGAGAAGTATATACCGGAGTAGTGAGGGACAAGCTCGCAATGGAATTCCAAGAATTAAAGCAAAATCTATTGACGGTGAATCAATATGAAATCAAATTCACCCAACTATCAAGGTATGCTGGTAAGTTAGTGTCTGAAGAAGAAGACAGGACAAAAAGGTTTGTACGGGGTTTGAGGCCAGAAATCAGGAGCCAACTAATTCCATTTCAACAACAATTTACAGTCAGGCAGTGGAGAAGGCTCTAGAAGTTGAAAGGGACCTGCAAGAAAATCAGGATATAAGAACTCGAGAGTTGCCATCTGCCAAACGCTTCCGATATCTCAGCACACCAAGAAGTGGATCCACCAACTTCAGGTTCGGAGGAGGAACTGGACCTTCGTCAGCATCAACTCCAAGAATGATGGCAGACTCGTGGCCCAGGAATGCAGGATCTTTTCAAAACTCGCCACATGCATCTTATCCGCGTCAAAATTTCGCGGGAGGAACGTGGTGTCCTAGATGCAACCGTAATCACACAGGAAGCTGCCTGGTAAACAAACAGTGTTTTGCATGCGGCCAAATGGGCCACATGAGGAGGGATTGTCCGACACTTCGAGGACCTACTGGTGCTGTTAGGGGAACAGGCAGGCGGACCGCAGGCATCGCCCCGACAAATGGATCATCAGGAGCTTTTCGGCGGTCTGGCAACACATTTCGACCAACCATGACGCAGGCTTCAGTGCAACAACCCAGGGTTCAAGGAAGGATGAATGCTTTAACCCAACAAGAAGTCCGGGCGTCTAACACAATGGTGGAAGGTACTATTTGTTTATCTGGAGTAATCGCTCGAGCATTATTTGATTCTGGTGCCACACATTCGTTTATTTCCTCATCTTTTGCCTCAAAATTAATAAGATACCCGAACCCTTGAGCTTTCTACTGGCGGTGTCCACCCCGGTAGGCACAACTTTGACTATCGATGTATATTATAAGGGGTGTGAAATTATCATCGGAGAAATGAACACACAGGCAGACTTGATCAAACTAGGAGAGATGGAATATGATATCATCCTAGGAATGGATTGGTTATCAACACACCATGCACATGTAGACTGCCATCAAAAGAAAATAATCTTCAAAATACCAGGGACCCCAGGATATGTGTTCGAAGGGACAAAGAATAAAGTCAGCATTCCTGTGATCTCAGCCTTAAAGGCCACTAAATTATTACGACATGGATGTCAAGGATTTTTGGCAACATTATTAACCAAGGAGAAAGAGGAAATGAGAATTGAAGACATAACAGTTGTAAGAGAATATCCTGATGTGTTTCCTGAGGAATTGCCAGGCCTACCTCCTGACAGGGAAGTAGAATTCTCCATTGATCTTCTACCTGGAATAGGACCTATATCAAAGGCTCCCTATAGAATGGCACCAGCAGAGATGAAAGAATTAAAGGAACAATTAGAAGAATTATTAGGCCTGGGATTTATTCGGCCAAGTGTATCACCCTGGGGTGCTCCTGTACTATTTGTAAAGAAGAAAGATGGAAGTATGAGACTGTGTATAGATTACAGGGAGTTGAATAAAGTCACTATCAAGAATCGATATCCACTCCCAAGGATAGATGATCTTTTTGATCAGCTTCAAGGTGCAAGTGTATTTTCCAAAATGGATTTAAGATCTGGATACCACCAATTGAAAATCAAATCAGAGGATGTCCCTAAAACAGCCTTTAGAACCAGATATGGGCATTATGAATTTCTGGTGATGCCATTTGGATTGACCAATGCTCCAGCAGCATTTATGGATCTGATGAATAGAATCTTTCAGCCATATTTGGATAAATTTGTAGTGGTATTCATTGATGATATACTGATCTATTCAAGAAACCCAGAAGAACATGAAGAGCATTTGAGAATAGTCTTGCAGTTATTGAGTGAAAAGCAACTTTATGCAAAATTTAAAAAAAAGTGTGAGTTCTGGCTAGAAAAAGTTGGATTTCTTGGTCATATTATTACTAAAGAAGGAATATCTGTGGATCCAGCAAAGATAGAAGCAATTGAGAATTGGCCCCGACCTACCAATGTCTCCGAAGTACGGAGTTTCTTAGGACTGGCTGGGTATTATCGAAGGTTTGTAGAAGGATTTTCCAGTATCGCGGCCCATTATCACAATTGACCAAGAAAAATCTCAAATTTCATTGGGGGGAAAGTCAGGAGGATAGTTTCAAGAATTGAAGAATAAGCTAACTTCGGCCCCAATCCTAGCCATGCCCTCTGGGACTGAAGGATATGTTATATACAGTGATGCGTCAAAGTCGGGGTGGGCTGTGTATTAATGCAACATGGTAGAGTAATTGCATATGCCTCCAGGCAACTTAAAAACTATGAGAAGAACTATCCCACCCATGATTTGGAACTGGCTGCAGTCATATTTGCTCTAAAAATTTGGCGACACTATTTATATGGTGTGTCATGTGATATATATACAGACCATAAGAGCCTGAAGTATATATTTACTCAAAAAGAATTGAATATGCGCCAAAGAAGATGGTTGGAACTAATGAAAGATTATGATTTGAATATTCACTATCACCCTGGGAAAGCCAATGTGGTAGCAGATGCGCTTAGCCGCAAATCAGAGGGATCTTTAGCCACACTATTAACTCAACAGGCAAAATTATTAAAGGAGATAGAAAGGATGCAGATTGAGGTTCAACGAGGGAAATCCCAACTAGAGATAGCCAGATGAACCAAGTTAGAGTGGAATTTGATCTCTATGATAAGGTCCAACAGGCACAACAAAATGATGAGCAGACAGTTAGGAACTTCGAGAAAGTACTAAGAGGTGAAACACAATTTTTGTCATTGATAAAGGGTTACTAAAGAAGGGAAACCGAGTATGTGTACCCTCAGACCTCGAACTCAAGGAACAAATTATGAGAGAAGCTCATTGCACCCCTTACACCGCACACCCTGGAATAACAAAAATGTATCAGGATCTGCGAACAAATTTTTGGTGGGAAGGGATGAAGGATGACATAGCCCGGTTCGTGCAGAAATGTTTAATATGTCAACAAGTTAAAGCAGAACATAAGAAGCCCCGGGACTGCTAATGCCACTCCAAGTTCCGGAATGGAAATGGAATCATATTACTATGGATTTTGTGTCAGGACTCCCAAATCTCCTCGTGGACATGATGCTATCTGGGTAATAGTCGATCGACTCACTAAGTCTGCACATTTCTTACCCATTCGATTGGATTACTCGATGGATAAGTTAGCACAAATCTATCTTCAAGAGATAATTAGAATTCATGGAGTACCTGAAACCATTGTGTCAGACCAAGACCCTCGGTTCCAGTCCAGATTCTGGATCAATTTAGCTAAAGCTCTAGGAACCAAGCTTCATCTTAGCACAGCAGCGCACCCACAAACTGATGGGCAGTCTGAAAGGACTATTCAAATATTAGAGGATATGCTGAGAGCTTGTACATTAGATTTTGGGGGCAATTGGGAGAAATACCTATCATTAGTGGAGTTCGCATATAACAACAGCTACCAG
Source organism: Agave tequilana (assembly GCA_038442645.1). Taxonomy (NCBI): domain Eukaryota; kingdom Viridiplantae; phylum Streptophyta; class Magnoliopsida; order Asparagales; family Asparagaceae; genus Agave; species Agave tequilana. The sequence continues at coordinate 7,267 of JAVJIF010028799.1, read as the reverse complement.
TCCACTATAGGAATGCCACCCTTCGAAGCTTTATATGGAAGGAAGTGTAGATCACCAATTTGTTGGGAGGAAATGGGAGATCGAAGGTTACTTGGACCAGACATGGTCTAAGAAACTACAGAAAAGATCCGAACAATAAGGAAAAGGATGAGGGCAGCTCAAAGCAGACAAAAAGCATATGCAGATCAACGCCGGAGACCCCTGGAATTTACGAAGGGAGATAAGGTTTCCTGAAGATATCTCCGATGAAGGGAGTAGTGCGCATTGGCAAGAGAAGCAAGTTGGGACCCCGGTATGTTGGGCCTTTTGAAATTTTGGAAAGAATTGGACCATTGGCCTATCGGTTAGCCTTACCCCCTGAGATGGAAAAAGTGCATAATGTGTTCCATGTATCACAGCTAAGAAAATACATACCCGATCCCAATCATGTCCTTAAATATTCGCCACTACAAATTCAAGAAGACCTGTCCTATGTAGTGGAGCCGGTGCAAATTCTGGACGGAAAGAGAAACAATTGAGAAATAAAGTGATTCCCTTAATAAAGGTTTTGTGGAGAAGTCAAAAGCTTGAAGAGACTACATGGGAACCGGAGGAAGAAATGCAAAGATCTCATCCGCAACTATTTCAAGGTACGTTAAGTTTCGGGACGAAACTCTTTAAGGAGGGTAGTATTGTAACACCCGACTTAAATAAATCCAGATTATAGTCTAAATGAATTTCATTTAACCGGTGTAACAGTCATGTTTAAGCTTAATCCAAAATTTTAGGAAATATTAGAAATACATGTATATGTATATACACTTAAGTATCCTCATTTGCACATTTTAATATTAAGTATATAGTGCATAAATAATAGAGGTATAATACTTGGGAATACTTATACCTAATCAATGTATAAATTGGAGTATCATGAGAATTATTTACACTATATACTTATTTCCAAAATAATTATAAACTTTAATGATGTGTTGGCAACTTGAGAGCAAGAGAGAGATTGAGGTGGGGACTAACTAGGGTATCTTGGAAATTGGGGTGTGTGTTGTCAAGCCTTAGTAATTTTAGGTAAGCATTAAATTAATTAGGAAAATAAATATTTCCCAAATTACTTTAACTCCTCTCCCAAATTCTACAGCTCCTTCTTCCCCTTTGGCTGAGAAACGAAAACCCCAAATTCCCTCACTCCTCCTTTGATCCAGGATCTCTCTCTCTCTCTCTCTCTTTCTCACTCCCTTCGGCTTCCACCCTAGCCACGCCGCAGGAGGCGGCGGCCAGGGCGGCCTCGCGGCGGGCGGCGCGCGCGCGGCCAGCGGCAGGGCGCCGCTGCAGGAGAGCAACGGGCGCGCGGCGGCGCTGGAGGGGCGCGCGGGCGGCGCCGGGGAGGAGAAAAAAGGGGGGTTTCGAGGTGGGATTCCGGGGAGTCCGCGGATTTGATTGGATTCGGATTTCTTCGAGCAAAAATTAGGAAAAACAGAACCTAATTAGACTTATCAACATAAATAGAAGACAATCTCCTTACATAACCTTGAATTCATCCATCATATTCCAAAAGAGCTACAACGTTCATTCCCACAATACATTATACTTACCATAATAATGTCCAAGTCCTTTCATACATGCAACTACGGTTACTTGTCAAGTTCATATTCAAATGGCCATACATAAAGTTTATATTTACATTCACAACACCCAAAATCACCTTTCATACATCAAGTTCCCACATATAGATACAATATAAGCAGTTTCAAAAGTAGGCAAAATATGAAGTAGATATTGATCACAAGTAACACATGAGAGGGGGTCGATCATTCCATATCCATAAGATTTTCGAACCTACATTGGCTTCTTACCTTTGTCCAAACCTGGAATTACAAAAGGAATAAAGGCATGAGCTTGAAAGCTCAGTGAGTAAACCATATAAAAATTTACTAATCTAATTTCATATGTCAAATGGTTTTAAGTTGGTCCAGAAGTTTATTAATTGATTCTCCCCGTACTCTTACATACTCCAATTTTTTAAGATAGATGTCTCAACTACCATGAAAAATTTAGTAAAGTTTATCACTATCATATTCTAGCACACAATAAAAATAAACATTATTGTCACCGCCTTCCCCCTTCTGCCGGCTCCGCTCGGCCCCTTCCTCCAAGTAATCTATATTATATGTATACACATACTATTGGTTATCACCGTCTTCCCCCTCCTACCGGTTCTCGCTCGGCCCCTTCCTCCAAGTAATATATATTATAAGCATACACATACTATGGTTATCACCGTCTTCCCCCTCCTACCGGTTCTCACTCGGCCCCTTCCTTCAAGTAATATATACGTATATACATAATACAAATTTCACCATCTTCCCCCCTCCGGTTCTTACTCGGCCCCTTCCTCCAATAAAAAAAAAACAATATATAACTCATTCAATTTAACACACAATTTCACATACACATTTCATATACCACGAAAAGTAGGCGAGCCATAAGCTTGTAGGAGTTAACGTTTATATAGATATATAAACCTCCTAATGTAACCATTTTATTCTTTTATAAAGAAAGTGTCACACCACGCCAAAGATTTACATATCAAGTACATACATATTATTGACATATTTCCCCCTTACTATCCACTCTAGCATACCTAGTCCGATATGCGCACCTATAATATCTAGTTAAAATAACAGTATAAACATACACATATTACCTAAGACTTCGTGCCGTTCCCATTATATGCAATCTAAGCCATTTTCCGTGTTACGTTAACTTACATAATCAATATGAAAGTTACCCGAATTCTTCAATATGTCAATAGAACATTAATCTAGGTAATGCACATATAATGAGAGAATAATTCCTAAACTATACATAATGATTTCTCTCCTTTTTTTTTTCTTTAATTCACAACATGAATTCTTTTTATCTTTTTCATTAAATACACATCCATTTACATACAAGTATTTCAAGTTGTAATTTACCCAAACATTTATTTATTCAAGACTATCAACTTCAAAAGTTTAACCTAATAAAATTTTGGTTACTCACTTTGCTTGACGAATGCTTACGCGAAGAAACCCGCCTATATCCCCCGCCGAATCAAGCCCTAAATCAAGATAATTTTATAATTAATCAATGGTGCACAACATAGTCTAATCCAAGAAGATTTTTAAGATCTTACCTCTAATTAGGTTCTGTTTTTCCTAATTTTTGCTCGAAGAAATCCGAATCCAATCAAATCCGCGGACTCCCCGGAATCCCACCTCGAAACCCCCCTTTTTCTCCTCCCCGGCGCCGCCCGCGCGCCCCCCAGCGCCGCCCGCGCGCCCGTGGCTCTCCTGCCGCGGCGCCCTGCCGCTGGCCGCGCGCGCCGCCCGCCGCGAGGCCGCCCTGGCCGCCGCCTCCTGCGGCATGGCTAGGGTGGAAGCCGAAGGGAGTGAGAAAGAGAGAGAGAGATCCTGGATCAAAGGAGGAGTGAGGGAATTTGGGTTTTCGTTTCTCAGCCAAAGGGGAAGAAGGAGCTGTAGAATTTGGGAGAGGAGTTAAAGTAATTTGGGAAAATTTATTTTCCTAATTAATTTATTGCTTACCTAAAATTACTAAGGCTTGACAACACACACCCCAATTTCCAAGATACCCTAGTTAGTCCCCACCTCAATCTCTCTCTTGCTCTCAAGTTGCCAACACATCATTAAAGTTTATAATTATTTTGGAAATAAGTATATAGTGTAAATAATTCTCATGATACTCCAATTTATACATTGATTAGGTATAAGTATTCCCAAGTATTATACCTCTATTATTTATGCACTATATACTTAATATTAAAATGTGCAAATGAGGAACTACGGTTACTTGTCAAGTTCATATTCAAATGGCCATACATAAAGTTTATATTTACATTCACAACACCCAAAATCACCTTTCATACATCAAGTTCCCACATATAGATACAATATAAGCAGTTTCAAAAGTAGGCAAAATATGAAGTAGATATTGATCACAAGTAACACATGAGAGGGGGTCGATCATTCCATATCCATAAGATTTTCGAACCTACATTGGCTTCTTACCTTTGTCCAAACCTGGAATTTACAAAAGGAATAAAGGCATGAGCTTGAAAGCTCAGTGAGTAAACCATATAAAAATTTACTAATCTAATTTCATATGTCAAATGGTTTTAAGTTGGTCCAGAAGTTTATTAATTGATTCTCCCCGTACTCTTACATACTCTAATTTTTTAAGATAGATGTCTCAACTACCATGAAAAATTTAGTAAAGTTTATCACTATCATATTCTAGCACACAATAGAAATAAACATTATTGTCACCGCCTTCCCCCTTCTGCCGGCTCCCGCTCGGCCCCTTCCTCCAAGTAATCTATATTATATGTATACACATACTATGGTTATCACCGTCTTCCCCTTCCTACCGGTTCTCGCTCGGCCCCTTCCTCCAAGTAATATATATTATAAGCATACACATACTATGGTTATCACCGTCTTCCCCCTCCTACCGGTTCTCACTCGGCCCCTTCCTCCAAGTAATATATACGTATATACATAATGCAAATTTCACCATCTTCCCCCTCCTGCCGGTTCTTACTCGGCCCCTTCCTCCAATAAAAAAAACAATATATAACTCATTCAATTTAACACACAATTTCACATACACATTTCATATACCACGAAAAGTAGGCGAGCCATAAGCTTGTAGGAGTTAACGTTTATATAGATATATAAACCTCCTAATGTAACCATTTTATTCTTTTAAAGAAAGTGTCACACCACGCCAAAGATTTACATATCAAGTACATACATATTATTGACATATTTCCCCCTTACTATTCCACTCTAGCATACCTAGTCCGATATTGCGCACCTGTAATATCTAGTTAAAATAACAGTATAAACATACACATATTACCTAAGACTTCGTGCCGTTCCCATTATATGCAATCTAAGCCATTTTCCGTGTTACGTTAACTTACATAATTAATATGAAAGTTACCCGAATTCTTCAATTTGTCAATAGAATATTAATCTAGGTAATGCACATATAATGAGAGAATAATTCCTAAACTATACATAATGATTTCTCTCTCTCTTTTTTTTTTCTTTAATTTCACAACATGAATTCTTTTTATCTTTGTCATTAAATACACATCCATTGACATACAAGTATTTCAAGTTGTAATTTACCCAAACATTTATTTATTCAAGACTATCAACTTCAAAAGTTTAACCTAATTAAAATTTTGGTTACTCACTTTGCTTGACGAATGCTTACGCGAAGAACCCCGCCTATATCCCCGCCGAATCAAGCCAACTGTAATGGTCCCAGTAAAATCTTATAATATAGGACAAATAAAATAATACTTCTTCAAAATTTTGGCAGCACCTCCCCTAAAATATAGACTATGCCATACTACACCACAACAATAATTGTCCACCATGGACCCAACACAACCAATATTACATTTCGGCACAATTTGCCTACTTATCAACATAAATAGAAGACAATCTCCTTACATAAACTTGAATTCATCCATCATATACCAAAAGAGTTACAACGTTCATTCCCACAATACATTATACTTACCATAATAATGTCCAAGTCCTTTCATACATGCAATTACGGTTACTTGTCAAGTTCATATTAAAATGGCCATACATAAAGTTTATATTTACATTCACAACACCCAAAATCACCTTTCATACATCAAGTTCCCACATATAGATACAATATAAGCAGTTTCAAAAGTAGGCAAAATATGAAGTAGATATTGATCACAAGTAACACATGAGAGGGGGTCGATCATTCCATATCCATAAGATTTTCGAACCTACATTGGCTTCTTACCTTTGTCCAAACCTGGAATTTACAAAAGGAATAAAGGCATGAGCTTGAAAGCTCAGTGAGTAAACCATATAAAAATTTACTAATCTAATTTCATATGTCAAATGGTTTTAAGTTGGTCCAGAAGTTTATTAATTGATTCTCCCCGTACTCTTACATACTCCAATTTTTAAGATAGATGTCTCAACTACCATGAAAAATTTAGTAAAGTTTATCACTATCATATTCTAGCACACAATAGAAATAAACATTATTGTCACCGCCTTCCCCCTTCTGCCGGCTCCGCTCGGCCCCTTCCTCCAAGTAATCTATATTATATGTATACACATACTATGGTTATCACCGTCTTCCCCCTCCTACCGGTTCTCGCTCGGCCCCTTCCTCCAAGTAATATATATTATAAGCATACACATACTATGGTTATCACCGTCTTCCCCCTCCTACGGTTCTCACTCGGCCCCTTCCTCCAAGTAATATATACGTATATACATAATGCAAATTTCACCATCTTCCCCCTCCTGCCGGTTCTTACTCGCCCCCTTCCTCCAATAAAAAAAAAACATATATAACTCATTCAATTTAACACACAATTTCACATACACATTTCATATACCACGAAAAGTAGGCGAGCCATAAGCTTGTAGGAGTTAACGTTTATATAGATATATAAACCTCCTAATGTAACCATTTTATTCTTTTATAAAGAAAGTGTCCAACCACGCCAAAAATTTACATATCAGTACATACATATTATTGACATATTTCCCCCTTACTATTCCACTCTAGCATACCTAGTCCGATATTGCGCACCTATAATATCTAGTTAAAATAACAGTATAAACATACACATATTACCTAAGACTTCGTGCCGTTCCCATTATATGCAATCTAAGCCATTTTCCGTGTTACGTTAACTTACATAATCAATATGAAAGTTACCCGAATTCTTTAATATGTCAATAGAACATTAATCTAGGTAATGCACATATAATGAGAGAATAATTCCTAAACTATACATAATGATTTCTCTCTCTCTTTTTTTTCTCTTTAATTTCACAACATGAATTCTTTTTATCTTTTTCATTAAATACACATCCATTTACATACAAGTATTTCAAGTTGTAATTTACCCAAACATTTATTTATTCAAGACTATCAACTTCAAAAGTTTAACCTAATTAAATTTTGGTTACTCACTTTGCTTGACGAATGCTTACGCGAAGAACCCCGCCTATATCCCCGCCGAATCAAGCCCTAAATCAAGATAATTTTATAATAATCAATGGTGCACACATAGTCTAATCCAAGAAGATTTTTAAGATCTTACCTCTAATTAGGTTCTGTTTTTCCTAATTTTTGCTCGAAGAATCGAATCCAATCAAATCCGCGGACTCCCCGGAATCCCACCTCGAAACCCCCC
>JAVJIF010028798.1:0-37962 GCA_038442645.1 Agave tequilana | reverse complement strand
GAGTAGGGGAGTAGAATTGCACAATATTCAACAAAAGAGAGAAGGTTTAGAAACAACCTTAGGTGCTTAATCACTCCAAAATGTATTCACAATGTTTGATATACTCCTTCCGAATCACCGTAGTAGTATAGCTAATACGGGTCGATCCTCAGGGAGAGCTCGCGATAGAAGCTTTAACGGTTGAATGATGAAGAAAGAAAACGAGTGTTCTTCTATGTTCAAAAGAATGAAAAAGATATGAAAAAATAGGTGAAAGAATTTGTGATGGATTTGTGCATGAAAAGAAAAGCGATGAAAAGAAAGAAAAGAAAACTTGAAAAGCTTTAGAAAGAAAACTAAGAGAAGAAAGACTTCGAAGAACTTTTAGATGGGAGAAACCATGACTAGCTAACCTTTCTAATTTGTTAACTTACTAATCTCCATTATGGTGATGCATGCCTCATGTTGATTCATCGGTAAATGTTTGTCTTGCTTGTTGGTCAAGTTACTTTCCCACTTGATAGATGGGTGATCTTCTTGGACTTGTCTTGTAGCCTCATTGATTTCATCGGCTCTCAAGATAGAATTTCAATGGTGGACTCGAGGAGTGTCACTCAAGGGATGCTAAGGAAGAAGATACAAGATTCATTAGTCATTCAAGGCCATACATCAAGTTAGCATTGAAGTAAGAAAGTTGTACAACAAATAGCATATGGTTGGTGATCCATCTCCATGTTCCATCAAGGCACTTGTTCTAAAGACAAGGCTCTAAATGAGGCGCACATGAATCATATGGAATTACAACAAGAATTCGCCAAGAATGAAAACAACCCATCATCTTCATCGGGGATGAAAGAGACTCAAAATTGCAAGATGAAAAGTTAGCAATCACCCAAGAGTTAGAAGTTAGCAAGGTTAGTGGTTAGCTAGACATGTTAGAAGAAGTTAGCTAGACATTGCCATAAAAGAAAACAACAATTCAATATAGAAAGGAAATGCTAGAAATGTAAAGCTTGAAGAAAGTAAATGCAAGAAATGTAAAGCACTAGAAATTGCAATAGATGAGAAGGGAGATTGGATTAATCCTTACTTCAAGTTGTCACACCTTGGATTACAAGCTTTCAATCTCTCTCTATCTCTCTCTTGCAGAATTTCTAGGAGGAAGAAGAAGACTAAGAGCACTAAAAACCTAGAGAAAAACCTAAAAATTACAAGCTCTTTCCTCTAATCTCTCCTCCCTTTTCGCAGAGTCCTTGGCAGTCTATTTATAGGCTTCAGAAGAGGAGGGACCTCACATCCTGACCGTAGGATCAATCGTTGGCTCAACGGCCAGATAACTGCCGCGGATACGCGGCAAGAGCCGCGTTTCCGCGGCAGAATCTTGGCCGTTGCGCCAGCGGATTCTGTTGCGGATTTGTTGCATTCTGTTAGCCACGTGGTTCTTCTAGAATGCTGACAGGGCGCATGTATAACTACAGAACCTGGGCTAAACTCTTGGGCTTCTCTTTTCGGCTTTTGATTAATCCCCTTTTAATTCTTAATAATTCCATGGATTATGGGCCTCTTCTCCATTAATATTGGACCTGCAAAAATAGAGAGAAAAAGAGTAAAAAAAACACATTTTTATTGATATGATGCATGGTATGGATGTGGAAAAATATGCAAAAATGAATAACAATCACACCCCCATACCTAGCTTTTGCTCGTCCCCGAGCAAAAAAGAAAGAAAAAATCCTAACTAGATTATTACACCACTTTCGTAGGTGACACGATTGCATTGAGCATGTGCAACAAGCCGTTAAACCTCTAGGTTACCCTAGAGGAGGAGTTTGTCTCCTGAGGGTTTTCAGCGGATTACACCTACAAAATCCATAAAGAAAAAATAAAAGTGTTAGTGAAACCTTTTGATCCATGTTTTCAAGAATCTTACTTGAGTTATAGGTTTCAGGTTACCCTAAACTTGTCATTCCTCTTATAAGCGTCTATTTAGAGTTTTGTCTTCAACTTAGGTTAAGTTTTTAAGGAAAAGATCAAAAATCGGATTTTGCATCAATCCTAGTATATATACATCTATAAATATGAAGGATCTTTCTCAAACAAAGTTCATTTATTTACTAATATATATAACATTCTTTCTTTCTTTCTTTTTTTTATATATACAATATTTATTTATTTACATTTCCTTAGCATTCCTTAGGCTTTCTAATTTACCCTTGTAGCGAGCCTCTTACCGATGACTCCCAAACAGTCGGTCTTAGGGCACCAGATGAAGATACATCCCTAAGGTTCGATGACTCGAGTAAACTAGGCCATGAATACTAAGGACTTAACCACCTTTAGGCGTGATTGGCAATGCTTCTTGAGGCACGGCTAACCAGCTTAATTAGTGGCTAAGTATTTATTTAGTTATTTATATATATATATATATATATTTTCTTTTTTTCTTTTTTTATATATATATGTAAATAAAGTCACAAAGTCTTTAATTAATCCCTCAATATGTTTAATGTATATATCCTAAAGAAAGAATTAAAATCTAGTTATCTTTCTTATCCTTTTTACTTAACCTAAAAATCCAACAAAACTCCTCTTTTCAACTTATAATTAGAAATCATAGTTAAGAGTTTCCTTAATCCCTAAAGTCAAGCTTGATTCTTTAAACATGGATCAAGAATTTTCCTTTTTTATTATTTTTTTTTATTTTTATTATTTTTTCTAAAAAGTAAAATCTAAAAGAAAATAAAAAATCTACAAAGAAAGGTAAAATCTAAAAGAAAATAAAAACCTAAAAAGAAAATGAAAATCCTAGAAAGAAAAAAATAAAAAGCCTAAAAAAAATGAAAAATCCTAAGTTAGAATCTACCCCCCCATACCTATCTCATGCATTGTCCTCAATGTATGCAATATAAAAGATGCATGAAATAGGTAAAGGTATAAAATCACTCCCTCCGCCGTTTTGGACCAGCGGTGGTGCTGGCTCCAGCCGACTGAGATCGCCGTAACCCTGCCTCAATGCGGTCCAACCTAGAGGATTGCTCCTCCACTTTCTTCCTTAGTCAAACCTGCCCCCTAAAAATCTTCTTCATGCCCTTCCAAATGGTGGACATGAAGGCACGTGAATCTGTTGGGAGATCCTGACGCCAAAATTGAGGCTCATCTTCCTCCTCTAAACTTTCCTCAGAAGAGGATTCCACCGACACATCTTCGAGCTGGACACTAGGAATCCAAACCGCATGCAAACAACTGTTATAAGAGCTAGTGGGTCGCTCTGGTGTCACAAACACCCGATCAAAAGAATCAAATACGGCGTTCGGTAGGAAAGTCCTACACAGACGTGTAATCAGAATGGGGTGAGAGTGTTTGGCACCACGGGTGCGTGAGGAGTTGGCAAGTATTGCGTGGAAGATGGTCTTGTTTAGACAGACCGTGTGTTGCCTAGTCATCAAGTCGTAAATTATCTGCAACACCGGGTGGTTGAATGACGTTGTGTGGTCCAGACCTAAGATGTTACGTTGGATCCAGCGTCCAACACAGTGTACGTTTTTAAAAGTGGTGCTGGCCTTTAGCCCGCAGTCTTGCTCCATACAGCGAGCCCCCATAACTGTCATGTAATCGATAAGTGGGAGAGGGTCGCTATGCTGTGTGACACTAGGGACACTGGTGATTTTCTCAAGGAGAGGAAGCGTAATAAACAGGTAGCCCAGGGGCATGTGCACGGTGAATTGATACGTGTGTATATCTACGGATGCATGGTCAATAGATGTGTAGAACAGTGCCACCAATTCAGGACAATAAAAAGCATCGTTTTCAGAATTATCATACACTAAAGCATACCAATCCCATGCCCTAATCCGATCTAGGAATATATGTCCATAGCCATTAGGATCACACAAAATTTTTTCAAAATCTTTTTCAGCAAAAATACTGGGTGCCATGCTACAAATATAGATTAAAGCAATAAAATTGAGAGATCGAAATTCAAACCGCCCCCGGAATTCGTGGGGGGGGGGGAATCCGAGATTGCAGAGGGCACAGGAGAAGGCTAATAGAATCTGTGTCACCAGATCGGCCACAAGCGTCAGAAATCGACCGGTAGAATCCTTGGCGGCGCTCTGGAGTCTTCAAGAATGCCGCGGATCTGCGACCTGAATCGCGGAAGCGCGACAGCATAGAGGAATTAGGGGAGCAGAAATTTTCTGGGAGCGGCCGTTTGAGGAGGGTTTGCAGATCTGGAAGGTGTTTTGTGTTTGAGAGAAGAAGGGTAGGGTAAATAGGATATTTATAGGAGGAAAAAGGTTGAGAGTCCCAATTTTATCCCTAGGTGAAAAGTAATATTTACAACCCTAGGGATTTGAAATTTGAATTTTTGTGAAGGAGTTTGACCCTAGGGGAGAAGTGATACGTAGAAACCTAGGGATTTGAATTTTGAAAGTTGTGAGAGAGTGGAACTCTTGATATGAATTAGCACAAAAGTCCCTCATCTTTGGAGTTTTATTATTTTTTTATTTATTATTTTTTATATATTTTTTATTTACAAAAGTGTACAAAAATTATTTACAAGGAATATGTATAAGTGTGTCCATCGCCTAGGCTTTTTTGGGTCGTATCCCTTTAGCCCGTTTCCCATCATTCCAATGGGTCTGTTTGAGAGGGCTCAGTTGGGAAACGAGTTGACTTATTCTCTGAGCCTTAGGCATTTTCAGTTTCAATTGCTTATTGTTGTTCATCCTCATTTCACCACAATGTTCACTAAGAAATTCTTCATTACCACTTTTATCATTCTCAATTTCTTTATTCCCAATGTTGAGAAATTTCAACTCTTCTCCATACAACTCTTCAAAACTGAGGTCAACATTTTCCTTTAGAGATGTACAATTAGTTAACAGACCCCGAGTTGGCTCATCCAAACACATGATTTCGTCAGCGAAGAGGTCTTCAAACGATATATCAATCGGAGGTTTTTGAATTATATCCTCATGGGATACATTCACGGTTGGCTCACTGAAAGTGAAAATATCCAAATCAATTTTCCCCTTTTGAAAGGGTACTCGGATAATAGGATTTTTCACTTCAAGAGAATCACAAAATTGTGACTCATCTTTACTTTTTTCCTCACAATTGTTTCTGACAAAGTTAACCTCGAATGTTTGATCTTTTATCCTACGAGGTTGCCTGTCCATGCTGAAAACATTCACTTCTCTTGTCATGTCACCAAAAGTTAACCTTATTGACCCATTCCTGCAATTGATGATGGCATTTGCTGTAGCCAGGAATGGTCGTCCCAAGATAACAGGAGTTTGAGCCCTATGATTGGTATTAGACACAGGTTGTGTCTCGAGAACTACGAAATCAACAGGGTAAATAAACTCCCCGACTCTGACAAGGACATCGTGAATTTCCCCTTTGGGTCTCTTGACAGAGCGATCAGCCAGTTGTATCGTCATTTGGGTAGGGCGGAGATCGCCTAACCCTAATTGTTGATACACAAAAAAAGGCAGGAGATTGATACTGGCTCCCAAATCAAGTAATGCCCTATTAATGGCAGTCTGTCCTATGATACAAGAGATTGTTGGGCTCCCTGGGTCCTTGTATTTTACAGGAATTGACTCAGTGAACAACTCACTGATGCTTGAAGCTAGGAAGACTTTCTTAGGGACTTGTGTTTTCCTCTTCTTGGTGCACATTTCCTTTAAAAATTTTGCATATGATGGCACTTGTTGTATGGCATCATGAAGAGGTACATTGATTGGACCTTGTTAAACATTTCTCTTATCTTTTCCATATGAGCATTTGACTTGTGATTTGTCAGCCTATTTGGAAATGGTACACTAGGCTTATAAGGTTGCTCATCTACTTTTTCTTTTCCTTTGGCTTTTGAAGTTGATGGCTCTGAACTAGAAGGTGGATTGTCTAGAGTTAGTTGCACTGGAACTGGAGGTGTTGACTTTGGCATTGATTTGGATGATTGATTAGAAACCCTATTATCTACCTGTTTTTCAGATCTCAGAATATGAATAGCGTTGCAATGACTGGGGCCCATGTCTTCCACTTCATGCAGAGGGAAGGGATGTTTGGGATTGGGCAATGGTTGGCTTGGTAGAATACCTTTTTGTCTCTCATTTACAGAATTAGCCAATTGCCCTAACTGAACCTGTACTTTATTCATATCCTGACGCTGGGTCTTTGCTAGGGTTTCTATTATTTTCTTCAACTCTGATATTTTCTCATCTGAATCATTCTGGGGTGGATGTTGATGGTATGGAGACTGGAAGTGTGTTTGGTAGTATGGTGGGCTCTGATAAGATTGTGATTGTGGTGGACTTTGATATGGATGAAAATTCGGTGAATTTCGGTTGAAACTGTGTTGAGGAGGCTGAGCATGATATTGATTTGAAAATGGTGGCCTAGGTTGCTCAGGACCAGACTGACTCTAAGAAAAATTTGGATGGTTTCGCCATCCCGAATTGTACGTATTAGAGTATGGATTGCTGTGGGGTCTGGTAAATGCAGCATTCGTATTCTCCTAATACATTTGAGATTGGTATACAGGACACTCCTCGAATACATGGTTAAGGTCATGGCAAAAGGTGCAACCTAGTTTGACCACAGGTGATGGGTTGACCTGATTGACAACAGAATGTTCCCTTGACTCAAGCAGTTCTATCCTCTTCATTAATTGTGTGATCTTAGCCTCAGCAGCTATCGAGGATTCTATGGAATGCATACGGTTCTGGAAGTAGTGGGAGTGGGTTTATCTGGACATGACTCCCACTGAATTGTTTTCTCAGGTAAGGCTTCAAAGAGATCCCACCCCTGATTCTCATCTTTCTTCAGAAATTCCCCTTGGCACATGGATTCAAGGAGTGTTTTCGTTTGGTAATCAAGTCCGTCATAGATAATTTGGCACTGACGCCATTTCTCTATGCCGTGATGAGGACATAAGGCTAGAAGGTATTTGAAACGCTCGAAATATTTCCAGAAGGGTTCATTTGATTCCTGCTTGAATTGCATGATGTTTTTTCTCATGAAGGCTGTCTTGTGAATGGGATAAAATTTCTTAAGAAAGACTTTTACAAAATCATCCCATGAAGATATCGAACTGGCGGGAAGATTGTAAAGTCATTTCTTAGCTAAATCTTTCAGCGCAAAAGGTATGAACCTTAGTCTAACAGCATCCTCAGTCAATTGGGAAATTCTCATCATTACACATACTTCTTCAAACTCTCGAATGAAGAAGTACGCGTCCTCAGACTCTAAACCATGAAATCGGGGAAGTGTATTGATGAATTGTGGCTTCAGCTCAAAATGATTTCCATTGGTAACAGGGAGAAGAATGCATGATGGAAGGGAGGTGCGAATCGGGTAGAATCTGTCTTGAAGCGAAACGTTGTTTTCCATTGTGTTAAGTGGTGGTGTTGGTGCAAGTGTAGAAATTCTACAAGTCTTACAGAATCTGGATCTCGGTACCACTCTTGCATATACAGTCACAAACAACGTTCACCGATCACACCAGCGGAAAGAAAAATGAAAATAACAAACAAGAAAAGAAAAATCAATCACAAGCTATCTAGGATACCTGAACCTAGACGACTCCTAACTGTTCGATGAACCAAAGAGGGTTGTTGCTTGAATCAGACCACAGCTAATCAGCAAGGTAGGGGCAAAATACGGTGGGAGGTATCCGTGCGTAAGCAACGGGTCTTAATTACGTCAAACCATGGTATCTTCGAGGCGTAACCTCTTAATCCCCAACCTTAGACACTGATTTGACTGGAGTATGAATCAAAATCAACTCCCAACTTCAGCCGATCTCCTATTGAGTCCGAATGTCCCTAGGGCCAACGTCTATCAGTTTTTATTAAAAGCTTGAGATTGTGAGTGCTTGAAAAATGATTTTTGGGCCAAGGAAAGGGTGATGAAATCCCCACCTTATCTTATTTAATGGGTGATGCCCTTAAAATCAATTTTGTGCAAGTGTACAATATATTCAAACAAGGTTCACTCAAAGCGATATAAATCAACCAAGAAGTGAGTCCTATTTGATATGCAATGCGAACGTACCTTACTCCAGCACTCTTCAACAGTAAAGTAAATGAATTGAAAAGACACGTGCCTAAAAAATGCAAACGTCTAATCAATTTTTAACTTTGCAACCAATATTTTACTGTTGATTATTAGCAGGAATATGGTGAAGCATACAAGAATTAAGTACTGCAGCAGCTGTTATTCTGCAGACCATACAACCTGCACAAAAACAGTGAGTAGTTCACTCCTCTTTGCCGCGGATCCGCGGCTTTTGCCGTGGAAACGCGGCAAATCAGAGGGCTTCTGGTCTCTGCTTTCTAGAGCAGAGGCCCAGGGCCACTTATATGTTACTGCAATGCCTGTTTTCTTGTTTCTTCTACCTGTAACCTGCAACAGAGAAGAAAACTCGTTTAGTTCCTAATTCAAATGAAAACCGTTTGCTCTTCCCCAGCAACGGTGCCAAAAATTTGATAGGGAAAGGAGTAGGGGAGTAGAATTGCACAAATATTCAACAAAAGAGAGAAGGTTTAGAAACAACCTTAGGTGCTTAATCACTCCAAAATGTATTCACAATGTTTGATATACTCCTTCTGAATCATCGTAGTAGTATAGCTAATACGGGTCGATCCTCAGGGAGAGCTCGCGATAGAAGCTTTAACGGTTGAATGATGAAGAAAGAAAACGAGTGTTCTTCTATGTTCAAAAGAATGAAAAAGACATGGAAAAATAGGTGAAAGAATTTGTGATGGATTTGTGCATGAAAAGAAAAGCGATGAAAAAAAAGAAAAGAAAACTTGAAAAACTTTAGAAAGAAAACTAAGAGAAGAAAAACTTCGAAGAACTTTTAGATGGGAGAAACCATGACTAGCTAACCTTTCTAATTTGCTAACTTACTAATCTCCATTATGGTGATGCATGCCTCATGTTAATTCATCGGCAAATGTTTGTCTTGCTTGTTGGTCAAGTTACTTTCCCACTTGATAGATGGGTGATCTTCTTGGACTTGTCTTGTAGCCTCATTGATTTCATCGGCTCTCAAGATAGAATTTCAATGGTGGACTCGAGGAGTGTCACTCAAGGGATGCTAAGGAAGAAGATACAAGATTCATTAGTCATTCAAGGCCATACATCAAGTTAGCATTGAAGTAAGAAAGTTGTACAACAAATAGCATATGGTTGGTGATCCATCTCCATGTTCCATCAAGGCACTTGTTCTAAAGACAAGGCTCTAAATGAGGCGCACATGAATCATATGGAATTACAACAAGAATTCGCCAAGAATGAAAACAACCCATCATCTTCATCGGGGATGAAAGAGACTCAAAATTGCAAGATGAAAAGTTAGCAATCACCCAAGAGTTAGAAGTTAGCAAGGTTAGTGGTTAGCTAGACATGTTAGAAGAAGTTAGCTAGACATTGCCATAAAAGAAAACAACAATTCAATATAGAAAGGAAATGCTAGAAATGTAAAGCTTGAAGAAAGTAAATGCAAGAAATGTAAAGCACTAGAAATTGCAATAGATGAGAAGGGAGATTGGATTAATCCTTACTTCAAGTTGTCACA
This sequence comes from Agave tequilana, assembly GCA_038442645.1. Lineage (NCBI taxonomy): Eukaryota > Viridiplantae > Streptophyta > Magnoliopsida > Asparagales > Asparagaceae > Agave > Agave tequilana. The sequence goes on along the minus strand of JAVJIF010028798.1, from coordinate 28,394 downwards.
CCTTGGATTACAAGCTTTCAATCTCTCTCTATCTCTCTCTTGCAGAATTTCTAGGAGGAAGAAGAAGACTAAGAGCACTAAAAACCTAGAGAAAAACCTAAAAATTACAAGCTCTTTCCTCTAATCTCTCCTCCCTTTTCGCAGAGTCCTTGGCAGTCTATTTATAGGCTTCAGAAGAGGAGGGACCTCACATCCTGACCGTAGGATCAATCGCTGGCTCAACGGCCAGATAACTGCCGCGGATACGCGGCAAGAGCCGCGTTTCCGCGGCAGAATCTTGGCCGTTGCGCCAGCGGATTCTGTTGCGGATTTGTTGCATTCTGTTAGCCACGTGGTTCTTCTAGAATGCTGACAGGGCGCATGTATAACTACAGAACCTGGGCTAAACTCTTGGGCTTCTCTTTTCGGCTTTTGATTAATCCCTTTTAATTCTTAATAATTCCATGGATTATGGGCCTCTTCTCCATTAATATTGGACCTGCAAAAATAGAGAGAAAAAGAGTAAAAAAACACATTTTTATTGATATGATGCATGGTATGGATGTGGAAAAATATGCAAAAATGAATAACAATCAATTGGTCTTATCCGAATCAATATAACCCATGCCCCCAATCTTATAACCATAATTTCCAGAATAATTTCAACTCTTCACAGAGTCAATAGGGATTCACCTCCCTCGAGTCCAATTTCTAACCAACTTGTCTTCCTTATCCACCTTGTCCACAATATTTTCAAGATTCATACTCAGTTCCACCAGTCCAAAATAGAAAACTATCAATTTTGAAAATGAGTATGCGTGAGTCCAAACAACAATCACAAAATCTGATGGACTCACAATTTTACCACCAATTTCAAAACAACACTTCATCTTTTCAAGACCAATCGCAACAAAACGATGAACCTATCAACTATGAAAAGATGCTTGAAGCCATGACTCAGGCTCAAAACGCTCGTAATCATGACATAGATATGATGGTCTAATCTCTACGTTCTCACCGTTTGGCCAGTTCTGATGTCGGTAACTATTCTGTTAGAGCCGAAGAGTCATGTTGTTTTGAAACACAAGGTTCCATTTCAGCACAATCATTTGAACTTGCTCAAACTCTAAATTTTGAAAGTAACATTGACAGTTTGGCAAGTTATCCCTTTCCTGAAATTGAACTTGAAAATGAATATGATCATGAACCTCAACTTAGTGATTCAATTCTACTTCCTGATTCAATTATGACTCCGGTGTCTTCACCTGATTTCAATCTTTTTCTCGAGTCAACATTGAATTTTGTGCCAATTCATAATGAAATTGAATCGCCCATCTTTGATGATCATCATATTGAACTTGACCAATTTTATAATGTTGAAAGTCCTATTGATAAATTGGCAAGTTCTCATTTTTATGAAATTGAACTCAATGAGAAATGTGACCTAGATTCTCAAATCTGTGCTCCAGTTCAAATTCCCGAATCAATATTGACTCCTGTTTTGTTACCCGACTTGAGTAATATTTTAGAGTCAGTTTTGATTCCCCCACCTATCATTCTTGAACTTGAATCACCAATATTAAGTCACATTCCATTGTTAGAAAATGAATGTGGATTGGACCCACTTCCTGAACCAATCTCGACTCCTGAACTTTTACTTGATTTAAGTCACTTTCTTGAGTCGGTATTAGTTCTCGTACTTCCTGAGTCCAAGTCAGTCATTCTATCTTTTCACACTCCATTTTGGGACAAGGCGGTCGACAAAATTGACTCTGAAATTTATTATGGAATTTGAAAATTAGATGGGGTAAAATATTTAATAAAAATCATTCATGTATATATCATTTTAGTGGGTTATATTAGAGAAATTTCTGAAGGGTTCCTCCGAACTCCATGCAAAGTCGATTGGGCCGCATTTCGTGGACCAATCAGATCACCACCGGAACCACCACCTTAAGGTAGTATTTTCCTTCCCTGTCTTCTTTTTCATGCATCTATGCATTAATTTATACATTGAGGACAATGCATGAGATAGGTGTGGGGGAGGGTTCTAACATAACTTAGGTTTTTTTTATTAAAAAAAAATTTAACATTTTCTTTACTTTTAAAAGCTTTTTGAAAATAGAAACAATATTTTGACATATTTTTTGTAAGAAATTAAGTCAATTTTAAGGAATAGGAAAATCAAAATTAATATTTCTTAAACTTGGTCAAAATAAGATTATTTGTTTGATTTTTAGAGTTAGGAAGATAATTTGTCAAAGTAATTTAGTCTTGATCTTTACCTTAATGAAATATGCACACTTCATATACTTACACACTTAGGGTTCAAAAAACGAAGATTCTTATGCCTTATAAAAAAAAGAAAAAAATATGAAAGATGAACAAATCTAATTATTGATTAGCTAGGTGCTTTGGCCTAAGTAAGCCTTGGTATTTATGCAAAAGATGATTAGATAAGTTTGAGAAAAAATAAAAAAAATCCTCTGATTAAGCTGGGTATTTGTGCCTAATAAAGCATAAGTATTCACGCCTAAAAATGGTTCATATAATAAAATCCTTAGTTTTGTGGCCTTGTTTGCTCGAGTCTTAAGTCCTTGGGGTGTTTTCTCACCCGGTGTCCTAAGACCGTTTGGTTTGGGAGTCATCGATTAAAGGCTCGTTACATGGGCAGATTAGAAAGCCTAATAGAACTAAGGAATAAACTACCAATATATATATATATATATATATATATATATATATATATATATATATATATATATATATATATATATATATAAGGTATAAGAGTTAGAGTTAATTAACCCTTAGTCAAAATTTTCACGGTCACAAGGTGCATATGACTTAGCGTAAAGTAATAGACTAGATGAGATGTACAATTTGACTCCTTACTTTGATTGATAACAAATTTTTTGAATAGAGACTAAGTTTAGGAATGAAAAATTCAGTTTTCCTATAACTTATAGATTACTTAAATCTCACAATTATATTTCAAATATTTTTCTCTTTTAAAATGCTTTTCGAAAATACTAACTCTTTGTTTCTCTTTCTTTATGGATTTTGTGGGTGTAATCCACTGAAAACTCTCACGAGACAAAACTCGTCCTCTAGGGAAAACCTAGAGGTTTAAAGGCTTGTTGCACATGCTCAGTGCAATCGCGTGACCTGCGAAAGTGGTCTAATAATTTTTAGTATAGTTTAGTTGTTTTGCTTGAGGACGAGCAAAAAATATAGGTATGGGGTGTGATCGGTCGCTAAGATTGCACATTTATTACCATATTCTCATACTTATTATAAAATAAACTCTGCTTGTTCTTAATTATTGTTTAATTTATTTGTAGCCCATTCCTAAAGGAGAGTGAAGAAAAATGAGCTCAAAAGCCCATCAAATTCTGAATTAAATCAGAATAAATTCGAAATCAGGGAATCAGGGCAGATCTTGACAAATCAGAGAGATTAAAAACTGGTTGAAATGAATCATCCCAAACCAAGCGGTTGAAGCTAATAATCGAAGGCTGTTTTGTCAAATCCTGAAGCAGAAACGGGAAAATCAGCAAGAGATAAGAAAAAATCTTCAAACGAGGAAGCTGCCCCAACCTGGTGTGGCCACCTGGTCACACCATGGCCGCGGAAACGCGGCCAAAACCGCGTTTCCGTGGCCATTTAGTATCTGTTGGGGGAGCATTTGCTCCCCCTATCTTCTCACACCTCTCCCCTCTGGGTTTTGCCTATAAAAGGCAGGATTTTCACTGTAAATTGGGACGACCAAGTAGAGAATAAAACTTAGGCTAATTTGTAGTTTGTAACTTAGGTTTTTATTTTCTTTCATGTAATTTTCATTTTCTTTATGTAACTGAGAGGAGATGATACTTTCAAGGAGGAATGAGAGCAAGCTTGTACTGCAGGTGACATCAGTGTAAGTGATCTCTTCTTTCATTGTTATTTGAATTGAATCAAAGTTATTTTTTTCTTCTTTACTTTTGTTTTCGTTACTCTCCTCTAATGTGTTACAATCCAAGTGAATCTGTTAGCCTTGAGACTGCTTCGCCACTGCAAGTGCCCTTGATGGCCTATGGTGATGAACAACCATTCTCTTGCTAGTATAGTTTGCCCTTTTATTCTTAGTGTAGATCGGGAATGGGGAAGATCCTACACGCCATACTTGATCGCCTTCAAAGACAAGGTAAGTCGTAGCTACGAATCTGAGGTATATGAACACAAAAGGGGTAAGTAACTTTTAGCTTCTTTCTTTTCTTTTTATACTTTAGTTTAGAACATCACAATCGATCACTTCTTTATCATTCCTTTTCCATTTCTTTGTACATATCATTTCTAGTTTTTCCATCTTCTTAATCTACCATCTTCTTCCGAACTCACTTTAACCTAATTTTTCCTTTTTATTTTAAAGAACTAAAGAAGAACTTTAACCATACTTTGTAGCCTAAAAGAGAACTTACTAAAAAGCTTCCATCGCTAGTCCCTCCTTGTGGATCACGACCCGCATAGCCACTTGTTATTGCGGTAGAATTGAGTAACTTGCACTCTTCATTCTAAATCTGAAATTTTGTATTCTTGTGTGCAGGTTCTAACTCAATCAGAAAACTAAGTTAGAAAGAAAGAACCGAAAGAAAGAAGAAGTGTTGGTTTTTAGAAGTGTTTCTAAACTAAGAAATAAAGAAATAAAAACTAAAGAATACTTACCTCCTTGAAGCTTGCTTTACCTTGGATCCGTTTAGATGACTTACCTTGATTTCAAGGCGAACACAACATGGTATATAGGATCTTCCCCATTCCTAATCAGTCGATCAAACGAAAGTGCAAGCAAAAAAGAATACAAAACTGTTACACGATTAGAGATAGATATCCATCACCATAAGCTATCAGTGGCACTTGCAAGGGCAAGGCGGATTCGAGGCTATCGAAATCACTTGGAGGTAAAGTAAAAAAATAACAAGTAAACTTTTGATTCGATTGAAAAACAATGAAAGAAAGGAAAGAAAATTACATCAGCGTCACTTCTCTACAATCCTCTCTCTTTGTTTAACATGAATCTCTTCTCTAATCTAAGTTTACATAAAAATAAAAATTACATAAAGAAAAATAAAAACTTAAGTTAAACCTAAAGAGAAAAGCCTAATTCTAAACTCTCTGCTGGAAGGGTGTTCGTTCCTCTTCATAATGTGCAGTATTATAGGAGAACTGGAAGGGGAAAGGGAGTACGAAGATAAGGAGAGCTAACATTCCTAAACCAAAGACGTGTTTTCGCGGCAGCAATGATCTAGTCGTAGAGCCAGATTTAGGGTGCGTGGATCTCCTTTATTTAGATGCGCTCGTTTTTTCAAATAGAATTGCTTTTAACCTCCGGATTTGAGTAGATCTTCAATGATTTACTTGAGTTAGAAAATTCTATCTTTAAAACTTTGGATTTAATTGGTAAATCGGTTCATTTCTCCTTTTCTCTATTAATTATTCTGCACACCATTAGAAATTAAAATGAGTTAAATAGCAGAGTTTTATTACAAAATAAATGTGAAAATATGACAATAAATAATGCAATATTAGTGACCAATCAATAGGAATGAGGGTGTGATTACTTATCAATTTTGCATATTATATACCATATTCTCACATTTATTTTAAATAAAAGTCTGCTATTTAACTTCCGCTATGTTTATTAGTGTGTTGATTATTTAAGGAAAAGAAAACCCCCAAAAGCCCAAAGATCCTAATTAAATTTGGAGTTAAAATTAATTATTTTCAAGTCAAGATAAGAAATGATTATTCTCTAAAAATCCACTTTCTGAATCACAATTCTGAGAATATATCATAAGAAGACTGGACGAGATGAAATTGTAAAAGAAAATACAACATCACCAAAGCAGCAATTGCTGCGTTTTCTCCTAGATTGCCACGGAAATACAATAATCCTTCGGCTGATGAGTCACCATTTTGGTGTGTGACTCCAACTCCTCATATTCCTGAGCATTCTCCTATAAAAATCTTATTGGAGGCAAAGATAGAGAGATATCCACGCAGAGATCAAAATTAGTTTTTTTTAAAATTATTTTAGGTTTTCTTTTATTTTTTGTAATTTAGATTAGAGAGAGATTTATAAGTAAAAGAGAGAGTGGATTGAAGAGTGACAATTGATGTAAGTTCCTCCTTTTTCGTATTGTTTATCAATTTAATCAAAAATTGCTTTTATATTATTTATGTTTATTTTTCTTCATTGTTTTAAGTCTATTAATCATCTAAATTACTTTTTTCTTTTTTGATTTCTAAATTCATATGAATCTTATGTATTTAATAGCCTTACCATTGCGAGTGCCACCTATAACTCATGATGATGAATTTTTTTTTTGTATTAATTCATGCTTGCTCTTTGAGTTTTGATGATATAATATGAATGGGAATCGAGTCTCTTTTTATGGGTTATGCGCTGATTGCCTTCAATTCAAAGTGAACCATCACCAAAGATCTAAGATTAGACAATCATCTGAAGAGGTAAGTAATCTTGTTGGAACACTTAATAGATTTTATCCACGAATTTTCTTTCATTTTAATTATCTTTTAAAAAATCAAAACTACAAACTTATCTTTTTTTATTTCTTCTTCCTACTTCCTCTTCTAACTTAACATAGATTTCTTTTATCTTTTTCAAAACAAAGAAGAATAATTTAACCAATTTAGTGATTTAAAACATATCAAAAGGCTTGCATCGTATCCTTCCTTGTGGATCATGACTCGCATAGCCACTGCTACCGCAGTTAAATTGCGAGAAGCCAGAGTAGCAAACCTGCTTTCAGATAACATATTTTTATGCTCTCAATTTTTTTCCAATCAACCACCGGTGGCCTCAACTTTGGCCTCCCCCTTTCTCTAATCTCTCTCTAACTGTCCTCTCTCTAATTTCTCTCTCTTTTTAACTTCTCTCTCTGCCCTCTCCTTCTCCTCCCCTCACCTCCTCCTCTTTCATCCAGGCTGGCCACCACCACCTAGACCACCACCCACCACCTTATCTTTATTACTACAATCTCCATTTCATCTCTCCACCATCAACATCATTATCAGCTTTAACATCATCATCCACTTTATCACCATCAACACTACCTCCACTATCACCTCACTCCCCTTTTCCCTGGCTAGACGTGCCACGGGCCTTCCCCTGGCTGCGCCGCCGGCCGTCGCTGCCCTTCTGGCGCGGCGAGCCACCTTGGGTGCCACCCCAAGGGGGCTCCTCCTTCTTCCTCTCTCCCTCTCTCTTTCTCTCAAACTATCTTTTTCCTTTTTATCTTCCTCTTTCTCTCTCTGAGTTTGTCTCACTTCTTCCTCTCTCAATCTCTCTCCCCTCTGGTCCCCTCTCCTCTCTCTGACCGATTCTGGTTCTCTCTTCCTCTGGATCTCTCCCCCCCTCTTCTCTTACTCTCTCTAATTCTCTCTCTTCCTTTTCTCACTTTGTGCGCTTGAGTGCTAACGCCACTGGCATTCCCAGGAGTTCGGCGCCATATATAGATATAGATAGACTTGTGTCCTTTTAAAAGGATTTAAGCCCGGATCCTTCCCACTCAAATTCAACCCTCCGACATTCGAAAACAAGATCCATTCTGTTGAAGTTGATCTATATTATTTCAAGGATCTATAAACCAAAATCAAGTGTCTTGAATACTCTCATCCATCAAGTAGGGAAAAACGGACGGCATAAATAGTGAGTTGGTTAGTTTAACGGTGTAGAACATTTGAAACCTAACAAAAATTAGTTTGTAGGGGTTTTTAAATGTTTAGATCATAATGAAATAGCCGGATCGAGAATTTGTATGTCTAAAGACATAGATCTAACCAACTCACAACTTTCGGCCGTCCATTTTGCGTTGCTTGATGGATGGACAAAAAATATTAGAAATACTTGATTGTTGGTTTATAGATACTTGAAATAATATAGATCAACTTCAATGAAGTAGATCTTGTATTCGAATGTCGGAGGCTTGAATTTGAGTTGGAAGGATTCGGGCTAAAATCCTTTTGGAAGGACACAAGTCCACACACACACACACACACACTTCCTTCATGTATGGGTATATGAATATGACCCTTCTGTGGGCTGTCTAAAAATTACTGAAGATAAAGCCTCAAACGCGAGCCGACGTAGAGCGGCCTCAGATGCGGGCCTCATGCCAAACGTGAGGGTCGTGTTTTAACCCAAATGCGGACCTCGCGTCATTTGTCAAACGCGGAGGTCGCATTCTAACCTCAAACACAAATCTTGCATTCTCTGCCAAATGTGATGCTCATGCTATTCTTTGAGACACAGACCTCAGGGTCACAATTTCAACATTAAAATGCAAATTTGCGTAGCTGAGCTAACACAAATGCAAGCCTAAGAAGCTTCGTGTTTTAACTTCAATGCGAGCCTGTGAGCTCCATGTTCCAACACAGACGCGAGCCTGTTAGCTCCGCGTCTCAACATCAGAGCGAGGTCCGGCTTAGCGCGGACCCGCGTTTCTGCTATAACTGACTACCATGAACTTGGTCAGTTACACCCCATTTTCTCTTTACATAATGGGGTATAACTTTTCATTATAGAGAGATTTAAGGGGTTGGTTACACTCCTTCCATTATGGAGAGATTTAAGGAGTTGGTTACACCCAAAATTCTCTATAAATAGCTATGAATAGCTAGGGAAAAAGGGTTTCTGGAGGAGAAACCCAAGAAGCCATATGCCAAAGGAGAAGAATCCCCAAAAAGGCACACTTGATGCTTAATATTTGAAGTTGGATAACTACAGAAGACTGAAGCTTGAGCACAACTGCTGAAAGAGAACACTCTTTACAAACTTGCTGAGTTTAAGTTTTATAATCTCTTTGAGATTTTAGCCACTGGTTAAGGTTTTTATACTTTCCGATGTGCTTCCAACGAGAGCAAGAAGATCCGAAGATCAAGCTTCTAGTTCAGCTCATCAACGGAGAATAAGAATCACTCTCCACTGCTATAGCAAGAGCCCAACATTAAACAAAGGGGAGATCCAACCATTCTTTTCTCTTTTGTAATCGGATTATTGATCCGTTGTAATTTTCTTTACAATCAAGTAAAGATTTTACACGCTTTCAATTTTTCTGAGAAGCACCTTCTCACTCCTGTTTGCCTAGCGGCGGGTTCCAGCTCAGCACCAGAACAATCCTGGGCCATAGCCCCGGGTATGCAGAGGACCCACGCGGACATAGTTCGTTGATATCCCCATCAGTTTTCAATAATACACTTCTTATTCATATGTGGATGTATGTGTGCTGGATATTAGGACACATATCAAAACTTATAAATCAGATGAGAAATAAGATAATAATAACTTAATAAATCAATGAAAATATTGGGAGCGTGTGATATTTGGTCTCTCCTTCGTTTAGGTACTGATATTTACATTTCAGATCCGAATGAGTTCTATTCGATTACAAACTCTAGTATAGACTGCCAGTGATATGAGACACCAGTAAGGGATGATTAAAATATCAGTTGGTACAAATTATTATTATTGAATAACTTAAAATACAATACCTCTCCTTGCACCAGATATAACTTAATTACCTAATAACAATAATATCAAGAGCAAATGTTATTCGGTCACTCTCTCATTCGAATAATGGTATCCGCATATTAGATTTCGGATGAGTTCTGCTGGAAGTATGGACTTCAGAATGAACTACCAGTGGTATGAGACACTAGAAGGGAATGAATCAAATAACAAATGATATTGATTATTACTATTATTGGATGATTAATTTTCTTGCCTGTCACCTGTTGTGACGCCCTGATCCTGCGGGTATGGAGACATCACTGCGACATATATACGCAGGTCGAAAATACCCTCACATATATATGTTAAGCATCAGTACAGGTAAGAATCAGAGTGCGAAAGCACAATGGTAATATACATTCTAACAGAAAAGTACAAGGACACGGCTACCACAGAGAGTGATACAATATTACAGGATATTACATTATCAGAGAATATAAAAGTACAATATACAAAAGGATAGACATAATTAAAAGCTGAGAGGTGCTCATGAGCAGCAAGAGGAGTCTAGAGATCCAATCAGGAGAGGAGCTGGGAGGAAAGGGCTACGGTGGCATCCATTAATCCACGCCTCTGCTGCGCCCTCTGGTCTGCTACAGTAAGGTCAACGCAGTCCATGCTCCTGGATCTGGACATAAGAATGCAGGGTTGTCAGAAAGCAACCCGATGAGTACATATGATAAAGCCAAGTGGCGTGCATATCTGACATACGTGTACATGATCAACTGATGTGATTCAGGCATACAGATACAGGCAATGACAAATACATAAAGGAAATTAAAGAAATGACAGTAAATCTGAAATCAAGTAAATACATGTATATCGATAAGTCTGAATCAGAAAGCATGCATAGAAAAACAGTGTCAGAGCTTAAGTACATGTGATAAATACATTAAACATGTGTTAAATACAAGTATGAACAAAACTAGTTGTATAAGCTCAGATTATGAATTCACGGGGTCGATACGTCAAGGAGATAATCTAAACAAGGAAACCCTCATCTATATACCACATATCCCATGTCGCCATCATCTGAGTTCATACAACTTGAGTTACCCTCAGAGTAATAGAACTAGAATGTGTCAGTAGTAATCATTGTGACACATAAGTCATATGTCATAAGGTGGATATCAACTCAGAGCATAATACCTGATTAAATAATTCATCACTATAACTGGAGAATATAAAGATGTTACATTTTAAGTTATTCAATAATAAAAATCAGTACCATTTGATATTTCAATCGCCTCCCTGCCAGTGCCTCACATTACTGATAGTCTATACTAGAGTTCGCACTCTAGTAGAACTTACTCGGGTCTGATATGTGAGTACCAGGACCCGAACAAAGGAGAGATCAAATATCACACGTTCCTAATATTATTACTGTTAGTTGTAAATTCTTATGTTATTCATCCGATTCATATGCTTATGTATGTGTTACCGGTACACATACATCCACTTATGAATAAGACGAGTTATTACTTGAAAACTGATAAATCTGATGGCTCATATTTATAGTGGGTCCCGTCTCTGCCCGGGACTTGGCTCAAGAGTACAGGCTACTGCTTTTGGGGACTTATCATTATGCGCCCCACACGATACTTCAGATATCAGACTACTGCTTCCGGAGACTTATCATTACGCGCCCCATACGACACTTCAGATATATCACCATTATAAATATGGCATCATACTGGTATTCATCAGTTTACCCTACCCAAGTGTAAGTTGAGTACTTTATTATATATATAGTCTAGTGATAATGTCCACAGTGAATACAATAATCCAACATCCATGATTATCCAATTACGGGGTCAACAGGAGTACAATATCAGGAGTAAAATATCAGGAGTCTCCTTGTTACAGGGGTTCAGGAATACAAGAGTTCAGGACCACAGGAGTTCAGGAGTACCAAATGTCTGGTAACAGTATAATAATCATGCCAAGTCCCTGTAAAAGTGATAATCATGAATATGCAATATAATACAAGTGCCAGGTATAATAGTATCCAGTCAGGTCTCACAATATCAGGTCAATGAACTAGTACCATGTGAAAGCATGTCAAGTAAGTGATAGCATGTTAAATGTCAAGTGTCATATATCAGGTGCCAGGTATCAGGTGTCAAGTGATAACATGTCAAGTACCGGTGTCAGATATCAAGTGTCAAGTGATAACATGTCAAGTACCGGTGTCAAATATCAAGTGTCAAGTATCAGGTGTCAAGTGATAACATGTCAAGTACCGGTGTCAGATATCAAGTGTCAAAAATCAGATGTCAAGTATAACATGTCAAGTACCGGTGTCAGATATCAAGTGTCAAGTATCAGGTGTTAGGTGATAACATGTCAAGTACCGGTGTCAGAATCAAGTATCAAGTATAAGGTGTCAAGTGATAACATGTCAAGTACCGGTGTCAGATATCAAGTGTCAAGTATCAGGTGTCAAGTAAAAACATGTTAATTTTAGAAAATCACTCGCATATCATATATTAACTTGCATAACGATGCATCATGTATTAGGAAGCAGGATAACAATTATTAGGCATGTAATGATGGTAACAAGGCATTCGCATATCAATATATCATACAATAGACGTTAAAATAGTAATCACTAAGTATGAAACGATGATAGGAAATCATGAAGCAACATAGGAGATGTACTCGCCTAAATCACCGAAAAACGACGTAAAATCCCAGAACACCATAAACACGCACGCACCACTAATTCGTATAATATATATATATAATTACAATATAAAATATATATATATTAGAGAGAATAAGATAGGGAAGAGAGAGAGGATTACTTAGAGAGAGAAGGAGGCTAAGAGAGAGAGAGGGAGTGTGTTTACTAGAAAAGGTGGGGGAAATTAGGGGATTAAAAGAGGGGTAAAAGTGGAAAGGAAGAAAAAGGAAAGGAATAAAAGAAAGAAAGAAAAAAAGAAGGAAAAAGGAGAAAGTAGGGGAGAGGGTGGGGTGGTCGGCGGCCGGCCACCACCGAGGAGGCGGCGCCGAAGGAGAAGGCGGCGCGGCGAAGGCCCCCCAGGGAGGAAGGGGGTAGTGGGGGGTTGTTGTTGTTTGTTGTTGATGGAGTTTGTGGTTGTGGTGGTTGATGGTCGTGTTGGGGAGTTAGAGGAGGAGGAGATGGTGGTGTGGTGGTAAAAATGGAGGATTTGGTGGAATTGGTAGTGAATTTTGGAGAAGAGGAAGATGATGGAGTGATGGGTATATGAAGAAATTGGAGAAAAGGAGATGGAATTTGGAGAGGAGGGAAGTGGGGAAGGGAAGTGGGAGGTGGGGGGCGGCGCTGGCATCTAGGGGGCGGCGCTGGGCGACGGTGAAGGTGGTCGGCGGTCATGGAGGGGGGAGAGAGAGTGGGTTGGTGGGAGAGATGAAGGGGAGAATATGGAGAAGAATAGGAAGAAAGGAAGAAAGAAGGGAAAATAAAAGAAAGAGGGAGAGGGGAAGCATGGGAAGGGGAGTGGGGGGAGATGGCCCTCCTGTTGCAGCTGCTGCTGCTGTTGCAGGGCATGGGTCGGCATGGGAGTGGGTAAGGGGAGAAAGAAAGAAAAAGAAAAGAAGAAAAAGAAAGAAAAGAAAAGAAAGGAAAAGGAAAAAATAAAGAAAAGGAAAAGAAATAAGAAAAAATAACGAATAAATATATTATTAAATAATTAATTAATAGGATATCCTGGGAGTATAAAGTAGAGGAGTGGAGAAGGAAAAAGTAAGAAAAGAAAAGAAAGGAAAATAATATTATTATTTAAATAGGGTAAAATTTGACTGTTTCAGAAACGCTCTGAACAATTCTCAAAAATAGAAAATATTATTTCAAGATACTTGATGAAATCAGATTTGAGAAATTCAATCTAATTTTCAAATTAAAAATCCTAAAATCTTTTGACGATACTAGTCGACACTAAAATCGGTCAAATTTTGATAAATTTAGAAAAATCTAAAAAATGTATTTAGATAGAAAATGTGATTCTAAGAAGTAATGTAAAAGTCATTTCTAAAAATTAAACTTCATTTGAAAACTAAAAATTCAGAAATTGGTCAGCGATGCCAATCGACACCGGTTTTGGAGATTTTGTAAAATAATTCAGAAAAATTCTAAAAAATCATGAAAAATCTAAAATATTAGAAAATAGAGTTTGAAACTGAAATTGATCAAATTTGACTACCAGAAAGGTTAAATCGGGTAGTACACTGGTATCGGGTTCCTGATCCAGGTCAGGGTTGGCTCTAAGACTGAGAATCTAGATTCGATACCAAATAACATAAGCAATCAAAACTCAAAAACAAATACTGAAAGAAAATTAAAACAATATAGTCAAAAAAATCTGGACACGTATCTGGGTATGTATCCTGGGAACGGGGTGCTACACCTGCCTGAAATGATATTTGTGTTAATGAATTCTTGCCTTGCATGCTTGAATCACATTACTATGATAATAATAATAATAATAATATGAATATATGTAATTTAGGAAAACTCAGGTTGTATAAACTCAGGTGATGGTGAATAAGGTACAAGGTACATATATGAGATTTTCTTATTTGGATTATCCCCTCGACGTACTAATTTCATGAATCCACATTTGAGCTTGTACAACTAGTTTTGCCTATATTTGCTTTACTTGATTGTCTCATTACATGCTTGTGTGTGCTTGTACTCATGACACGATTTTCGATATATGCTTTTCTGATTTGGATTTATTGATACACGTATGCTTGCATGTGCGCCACTTGGCATTCATTTTACGTACTTGTTGGGCTGCTTTCTGACAACACCTGGACCTGCATGTCCAAATCCAGAGCTCGGAGCTTCGTGAACCTTCCCCTGTGATTCTTGGTGCAGCGGAAGCATGGTGGATCAACAATAGATTATATGTAGCTCTTTTCTTCCAACCTCCTCTTGACGACTCTCGAGATTCCTTCTTGCTGCTCATTAGCATCTATCAGCTTTGTACCATGTAACTCTCTTTGTATATCATACTTTTGCGCCTCTTGGTAAAATAATATTCATGTAATATTGGATCATGCTCTATGATAACAATGTACTTGTACTGTTTTATTGGAATGCATATTACCATTGTGTTTTCGTACTCTGATTCCTGCATGTACTGATGCTTAATGTACGTATGTGAGGATATTTTCGCCTTGTATATATACGTCGCAGTAGCATTTTCGCGGATCGGGGTGTTACAGTGGTATTGGTCCTGCCTTTAAAAGAGGCACCATTGTGGATGACTATTTATTTCTTCGGGGCCATCGATGCTAAGGAAGAGGCTTTTTAGAGGAAAGATGGGGGTTTGAGTTAGATTAGAGGAAGATCTCGAGCATGGACTCAAGCTCTCAAGCACCAGTTTGTGGTGGATAAAATTCTGTCACAAGCAATTGGATGCCTCCGATCGAACCTATTAGAGCACACAGAAAGAGGATATACCTTTCAGGTTAGGAGCACCGGTGTGGTGCCAGCCTAAGACCCTCAGGCGTGAATCAGTAGATGGAAAAATAGGGAGGACCGATAAAGAAAAACTGCAGATGTATTATGGTGGTGGACTGTAGAGAAAAACTGTCAGCATGGTGTGTTATATGCTTTGAGAATTAGAAAAGTGACCTCTTTCTCATTAGAGAAGGAGATGTATTTATACCTGACAGAGACAGTGGCATGAATGTGGATAGATGCAGATTTTCAACAGCCTGGCGTGAGTTTGTTGATCCTCATAACCATTGGGATCGAATCTCATAGTTGGGATTGATACACTGGAGGGTTATCCATAGTTATTCCTAACTGCTTGATTAGTTGTAGGGTCATTACAATGTCCTGGACGAGTGGGGAGATAAGGGTCTTAACCGTCTTCATGATCTGCGAGATTCATCTCGATTTACTACTAGATGGAGGGAGTTGCTGTCACTTGGCGAGACTCTTGGATTGAAATCGGAGCGCCACCGCGAGGCGGTGTGGCCTCGAAGCTGTGGATGAAGGATATCTTCGGATTGGTGGTGGCAGAGGCTTCAGAACGGATCCCTAGGAGCAGGTTTATGTTTTTTGTTACTGGACACGATTACAATCCTGACAGGGGTCAAATCCTGACCACTACAAATACACATTTTCCTTCCTTATCATACATTTTAGTTAATAATGCCTCATCTTCAATAGCAAAACTTTTTTACTTCATCATTGCCTGCATTTGTATGTCTCTGCAATGAACAAGATCATAACCCAATAACAATAAAAATAATATAAACAATTAAATTAAAACTATTATCTAATTTAAAGGAAACTTATCAAATTTAAAACCAAAACAATTAGTATGATAAATGAAGCTATTAAAAAAATGAATGATTGCTTTTAACTTAATTATATAAATAATAATGCACTGATATACATTGGTGAAAGTGGGTTAGCCCGTCGGTAACACTCCTTTTCTTTTATGATATACGGGGTGTGCTTGTTTCACTGTAAAAGGCCGTAAGTCGCAAATGCCACTTGTGACTTTCAACTTACGGCGTTTGTTTGGACCGAAAATCGTAAAATACAATTGCATCCCAATTACGATCCACTTGCAACACAAACAGTTAATTTTTGTGGTCACACAAATCTCACTTACAACTCACTTGCAGTACAAACTGCTGATTTTGTGGTTGTTGACACTTAAAAAAAAGACAAACTCTCAGGCAGCTCTTCAACCGGTTTGAACGATGTCTAACTTGTCGACATTTACAAAAGACAAGTCGCAGACAAGCTGACGACTAGTTTCTACCCATCCCCGAGGGACAAATCAGCGATTTGAATTCACTGATCCAGTGAAGCAGACAGTAAGCTAAGGTTTTCTGAAGATATCTAAGCAGGCCTAAAGTGCTAAGTTAAGCTCAGCACTTAGCCTCGCATGAGCCTAAGGGGATAGCCTCACCTGAGAGGCTAAGTTTGTCTAGCTTCACCTTGAAGCTCTTTGATTGGAAAAGAGAGGTGTATGTAAATGTTGTTTAGAATTTACCTTGGTGCTATGTATTTATAAAGTTCAATACAACCTTTTCTTGTCTCCGTTATAGCGTAGAGCTATACCGTGTCGAACCTCAGGGAGAGCTAGCGATGGAAGCGTTACGAATCATGGTGAGAAGAGTAAACGAAGTGTCTTCTTTGCTCAAAAGAATAGATAACACATGGAACAAGAAATGCAAGAAGTGGAAGAATTGTTCATGATGAGAATTGGAAAGAGATCAAGAATAGAATTGCTTGGAAAGAATCAAACCATGACTAGCTTACCTAGCTACCTTACCAAAGCTTACCAAACTCCGTGATAGTGAAGGCGTGCCTCATGTTGTCACTCCATCGGCATGGATTCGTCTCACGTGTTGATCTAATTACTTTCTCACTTGTCGAATGAGTGGTTTAACCCATCGGAGAAGAGAAGACCATCCAACTTGCAAGATGAAGTAAAGCGATCACCCATGAGTTGGTGAAGATGGCAAGGCTAGTGGTTAGCTAGTACATGGAGAAAGAGTTAGCTACAAGCCATAACAAAAACAAAGCAAAACATGAAGTAAAAAGAAAGCAAGTAAAGAAAGCAAGTAAAGAAAGCAAGTAAACTAGAATCAAGCTCGAGTAGAATTGAAGAGAATGGATCAATCCTTGTATTGCTTCAAGTTGTCACTCCTTGATGATACAAGCTCTCTCTCTCTCTTACAATCTCTCTCTTGCAATGAAATCTAGGGAAGAAGAGGAAGGAGGACTACAACATAAAGAAAACCTAATACATGCAACTAATCTCTAATCTCCTCCTCTTGCTGTTCAGTCTTTGCTCGCAGGCCAGGTGCAGGTATTTATAGCCCCCAGGAGAAGGATCCAGAACCCAGTCTGTTGGCGCAAAATCTGGGGCTCAACGGCCCCAGATCTGTCGCGTTGGCGCGGCAAGGCGCGGCATAACGGTGGCCGTTGGCTAACCACTTTCTGTTGTGGGTTGTTACGAGTTTGTTCAGCCACGTGGACCTTCTGGATTCTTCGTTTGTTGCGCGGATCTCTCTAGATTCTGGATTAGATTTGGGCTTAATCTTGGATTTGAATTTAATCACTTTAATTATTGCTAATTAAAGTGATTATTGGCTTTCACTCCATTTAAGTGTAGACCTGTAAATATATAGAGAAGATTAGTAAAAATCATGTATTTATTTGTAATATGCATGGGAATAATGAGGTAAAATATGCAATATTGGATCACAATCACACCCCACACTTATTCTTTTGCTCGTCCCGAGCAAAACAAAGAAAAAGAAAATCCTAACTACCAATTTTATTACACCACTTTCGCAGGTGACGCGATTGCACTGAACGTGTGCAACAAGCCTTTAAACCTCTAGGTTACCCTAGAGGAGGAGTGTTGTCTCCTGAGGGTTTTCAGCGGATTACACCCACAAAATCCATAAAGAAAGAAAACAAATGTTAGTGTTTTGAAAACGCATTTTGAACAAGAGACATGTTTACGAACTATTTTTGCAAAAATATAAGTGATCCTAGGTCATAAGTCCACCTATAATCATTCTTCCTTAAACTTAGTCTCCATGCAAGATCTTGTTTTCAATTAAGGTAAGAGTTCAAAATTGGATTGAATACTTTATCTCTCATAAAACCTAGATAGTATGCACACCGTGTAAGTGATGATTTCTGGGATTTCAACTCCAACCATCAAGCCATTTATTTATATATATTTATTTTTTTATTTTTCTTTTTTCTTCCCTTAGTTTTCTTAGGCTTTCTAGTTCACCCATGTAGCGAGCCTATAACCGATGACTCCCAAACCAGATGGTTCTAGGGCACCAGATGAGAAAACATCCCTCGGGTTAAAGGACTCGAGTGAAAAAGGCCACAAAACTAAAGGGGATTATTTATAATCACCGTTAGGCGTGAATAATCATGCTTCTTGAGGCACAATTATCCAGCTTAATAAGTGAGATCACCGTTAGGCGTGAGTAACCATGCTTCTTGAGGCATAGTTATCCAGCTTAATAAGTGATCTTTTATTTATATTTTTTTTTTTTTCTCTTTTTTTTTATTTATATGGCATTTTTGGTCTTTGTTTCCATCCCAAGAAATGTGTAAGTGTAAAGTGCATACTATCTAAGGCAAAAAATTCAAGATAAAAATATCTCACCAATTTTACTTACTTAGCCTATAATTTCAAACAAGATCTATTATTTCAACTATGTTTAAGATGTCATAATTAAGGCTTTCTTAATTCCTAAGATACATCTTAATTTTCTTAAAAATAGATCAAAACTTTGTCTCTTATTTCAAAAAGTTTTTATTTTTTATTTTTTTATTTTTTTATTTTTTTTTTAATTTTAATTTTTCTAAAAGAAAAGGTAAAATCTAAAAAGAAAGGGGAAAATCTAGAAAAAAGATAAAATCTAAAAATAAAATGGAAGACCTAAAAATGAAAATCCTAAAAAATAAAATAAAAAGTCCTATGTTAGTACATACCCCCCCATACCTATCTCATGCATTGTCCTCAATGTATGCAAGATAAAAATGATGCATGAAATAGGTAAGGTAAAAAGTCACTCCCTCCTCCTCTTTGGACCCGCAGTAGTACTGGGTCCTGCCGACTGTGTTCTCCTCAGCGTCGCCTCAATATCATCTAACCTGGAGGATAACCTGGATGATTCCTCCTCCACCTTCTTCCTCAACCTCACCTGACCTCTAAAAATCTTCTTCATGCCCTTCCAGATGGAGGACATGAAGGCATGTGTATCACGTGGGGGGTCCTGTCTCCAGAATTGGGGCTCATCTACCTCCTCTAAACTCTCCTCTGAAGAGGACTCCACAGGAATATCCTCAGGTTGGGCACGAGGTGACCAGAGAGCGTGTAAGCAACCAGTGTATGCACTGGTGGCTTTCTCAGCTACAACAGACACTCGGGCAAATGAGTCAAATACGTCTGGTAGGAAGTTTCTACACAAACGTGTAATCAAGACGGGATGAGAAAATTTTGCACCCCGAGTGCGGGAGGAGTTATCAATTATGGCATGAAAAATAGCCCTATTCAAACAGATCGAGTGTGTATTAGTCATTAGATCATGAATGATTTGTAGTACGGGTCTGTTGAAAGATGTGATATGATCTAATCCAAAAATATTGCGTTGGAGCCAACGTCCAACGCAATGTACATTCCTAAATGTGGATTGGGCTTTGAGCCCACGGTCCTGCTCAGTGCAACGGACCCCCATGATGGGCATGTAATCAACCAGTGGTAAAGGGTCAGTGTAATGGGGATGAATGGGTATATCGGTGATTTCAGAAATGAGTGGAATGGTGACAAAGATGTCACCATATGGCATGTGAACAGTGAATTGTTGAGTGTTACGATTAACAGATGCATGGTCTAATGAGTTGTAAAATGTGTTGACCAAATTAGGGCAATAGTAAGCATCATTATTGGTGTTATCGTAAACTAAGGGATACCAATTCCACGCATGCATTCGATCTAAAAATATATGCCCATAACCCTCTTGATCATTCAAAATCTTAGAGAAATCCCTTTCCACAAATAAAGTAGGGGCCATAATTAACAGTGAAAATTAGAGCAAGGAACAAGAGATCAAACCACCCCCGGATTAACTTGGGGGGAAATCGAAAGACAGGTGCAGAAGGCACCAGAGATGGCCTCGGGAAGAAGGGATCTGGTTCTGTCTCCAGCAAAGAAAATCAGCGCGCCTGAAGTGTCAGATTTGCCGCGGGTCAGGGGTAGGGCGCGGCAGTTTGGAATAATCTGGAGATCAAAATTTGGTGGAGGTCGGCTGTGGAAGAGGAATTCTAGATCTGAAGTGATTGTCTCGGGTGAGGGAGAATGAGTTGGGGAGAAGATTTTTTATAAAGGAAAGAAAAAATGGGATTTCCAAAGTTACCCCTAGGTCAAAGATTTAATTACAACCCTAGGTCAAAGGATTTTGAATGTGAATGGAATCCTAGGGAAGAGAGAGAATCCTAGGAATTTAGAAAGAATTTGAATTTGGAAAGTGTGGGAACTCCTTTTAAGCATAAAAATCCCTCCTTTATTTCTATTTATTTATTTATTTATTTATTTTTTATATTTATTTTCTAAATTCTATGTTAGTAAATCCTATGTCAGTAAAAAAAAATTACCTTAAGGTGGTGGTTCCGGTGGCGGCCTGATTGGTCCACGGAACATGGCCCAATCAACTTGTCGTTGGGTTTTCAGGAACCCACCAGAAATTTCAATAATATGACCCACAAAAATGATGTGTGCATTTAAGATTATTATGTACATTCCCCCATCTAATTTCCAAATTTTTAAAATAATTTCTGAGTTAAATTTATCAACTACCTTGTCCCAGAATGGAATATGGAATGATAGAACGGTTGACTTGGACTCGGAAAGGAACACCGACTCAGGGAAGTGAATGAAGTCAAGTAAAGGTTCAGGAGTCGGAATGGATTCAGGAACTGGGTCCAAGTCAAGAAAATGAAGCTCAAGTCCACATTCAGTTTCCCATGATGGAATGTGACTATCTAAGATTAGTGATTCAAGTTCAGGAGGGTTGGGAATCAAAACTGACTCTAAAATGTTACTCAAATTGGGTAACAAAACAGGAGTCATTAACGATTCAGGTATTTGAACTAAATCACAAACTTGAGGGTCAAAGTCACATTTCTCATTGAGTTCAATTCCACAAAATGGAGAACTTGCCAATTTGTCAATAGGATCTTCAAAAAGGTATACTTGGTCAAGTTCAACATGATCCTTAAAGATGGGTGATTCAACTTCATTGTGAATTGGGAAAGGATCCAATGTCGACTCCGGGAGAAGATTGAAGTGAGGTAAAGATACCGGAGTCATTACTGAATCAGGAAAAAGAATTGAATCACTAAGTTGGGGTTCAAGATCACAGTCCTCATGTAGTTCAATTCAAAAAAATTGTGAACTTGCCAATTTATCAATGGAACTTTCAAGAGTATGAAATTGGTCAAGTTCAATGTGATCATCATAAAAGATTGGTGATTCAATTTCACAACAGATGGGTACTGGATCCAAGTCTGACTTGGAAATGAAATGAAATCAGGTAAGGATATGGAAGTCATGATTGAATCAGGAAGTAGAGTTGAATCATCTGGTGAAAGTTCAGGATCATAATCATGTTCAAGTTCAATTTCAGGGAAAGGAAAACTTGCCAAAATGTCAATTGGATCTGAAGTTTGGACAAGTTCATTTGTAGGAGATAAAAAACTTGCCAAAATGTCAATGGGATTTGACGTTGGACAAGTTCAATTTTAGGAAATGAAAAACTTGCCAAAATGTCAATGGAATCTGAAGTTTGGACAAGTTCAGGTGGGTGTGCTGAAATGAAATCTTGATTTCCAAAACAACATGACTCTTTGGCTTGGACAGAATGGTTAGTGACATTAGGATGAGAATGAAGAGTTTGGATCATCAACTCTACGTCACGATTACGAGTATTTTGAGTCTGAGCCAAGAATTCAAGCATCTTTTCACAATTCATTGGTTCATCATTTTGTGGAAAAGATGAAGTGTTGTTTTGGAATTGGTGATGAAATTGTGAGTCAAAACAGTGTGGTGATGGAAGAGTGGACTCACACAAGAAATCATTACTCATAAATGGTTGTTCATTATGAAGAGGTGGAACTGAGTAAGACTCTTGAAAATACTGTGGAATTGGAGAGGCAAATGGTTCGGGAAGTGTCTGCTCAGCTCTCTGTAAATTGGCTTCTAAACTCCTTAGTAACTCAGATTTTTCTTCAAATGGTGATTCAGAATAAGGAGTATATGAAGCGGAATCGGGAAATGAATACTGTGGACAAGGTGAATATGGTGGACAAGGAATTTGAGAATTGACTCGGGGTACGTGAATCCCCAATTACTCGGTGAAGAGTTGAAATTATTTTGGAAATTATAGTTATTAGATGGGGGGTATGGGTCATATTGATTCGGATAAGGCCAACCCGGTGTATGTGGTTGGTGCATATTATAAAACACCGGGTTGGAATTATCCGAATATGGAGTCTGTGTGAAATATGGATTATTATTATGATAGAAAGAATTGTTGAATGCCATATCACACAAAAAAATCACAAACAAAAAGAAAAATCAAACAACAAACAAAAAGAAAGAAAAAAAATCAAAACCAAGCCAAAAGAATGGTTGACCTAGACCTAGACGACTCCTAACTGATTAGATCGTCCACGGGAGGTTTAGTGTAGACGTAGACCACAAGTTAATCAGCCAGGGAAGGGCAATGTTGGTGGGAGGTTTTCCGTCAGAGACGTTCCTTAATTAAGTAACCAGCAACCTTCGGGCTTTCGGCCCTCAATCCCTTTCCTAGACACTGATTTTGCAAGAGTCTATTTCCAACACTTTTCCCCCTTAGGATAATCTCCTAGATGAGTCCGAGATGTCCCTAGGGCCAACGTCTATCAAATTTTATTAAATTAGGCTTGGGTTAGTGAGTGCTTGGGATTGTGGTTTTCGGGCTAAGGAAAGGGTAATGAAATCCCCACCTTATCTTATTTACGGGATATGCCCTTAGAATTTATTTGTGCAAGTGTACAAGAAATATCACTAAGATTCACTCAAAGCATGAAAATCAAGCAAGAGAGAGATGATCCTAGTCTATATGCAATGCAAAACGTACCTTGCCTCCAGCACTCTTCAACAGTAAAAGTAAAAGAATTGAAAGACACGTGCCTAGAAATGCAAATGTCTAATCAATTTTTAACAATTTCAAACAATTTTTTTACTGTTGTTTAAATTAGCAGATATCAGGTGAAGAATACAGAAATTCAAATATAGCAGCAAATGTATTTTGCAGAATCAGAGCCCCTGCAGAAAATTTGTCAGTAGTATCTCTTTCTTGCCGCGCCTGCGCGGCTTTTGCCGTGGGAACGCGGCAAGTCAGAGGACTTCTGGTCTCTGCTTTCGAGAGCAGAGGCCCAGAGTCACTTATATGTCACTGCTATGCAAAGTTTTTTGTTCTTCAACCTGTAACCTGCAACAGAGAAAAAAATTCGTTTAGTTCTCACTTTAAAGAAAATCCGTTGCTCTCCCCGGCAACGGCGCCAAAAATTTGATTGGGAAAAGAGAGGTGTATGTAAATGTTGTTTAGAATTTACCTTGGTGCTATGTATTTATAAAGTTCAATACAACCTTTTCTTGTCTCCGTTATAGCGTAGAGCTATACCGTGTCGAACCTCAGGGAGAGCTAGCGATGGAAGCGTTACGAATCATGGTGAGAAGAGTAAACGAAGTGTCTTCTTTGCTCAAAAGAATAGATAACACATGGAACAAGAAATGCAAGAAGTGGAAGAATTGTTCATGATGAGAATTGGAAAGAGATCAAGAATAGAATTGCTTGGAAAGAATCAAACCATGACTAGCTTACCTAGCTACCTTACCAAAGCTTACCAAACTCCGTGATAGTGAAGGCGTGCCTCATGTTGTCACTCCATCGGCATGGATTCGTCTCACGTGTTTGATCTAATTACTTTCTCACTTGTCGAATGAGTGGTTAACCCATCGGAGAAGAGAAGACCATCCAACTTGCAAGATGAAGTAAAGCGATCACCCATGAGTTGGTGAAGATGGCAAGGCTAGTGGTTAGCTAGTACATGGAGAAAGAGTTAGCTACAAGCCATAACAAAAACAAAGCAAAACATGAAGTAAAAAGAAAGCAAGTAAAGAAAGCAAGTAAAGAAAGCAAGTAAACTAGAATCAAGCTCGAGTAGAATTGAAGAGAATGGATCAATCCTTGTATTGCTTCAAGTTGTCACTCCTTGATGATACAAGCTCTCTCTCTCTTACAATCTCTCTCTTGCAATGAAATCTAGGGAAGAAGAGGAAGGAGGACTACAACATAAAGAAAACCTAATACATGCAACTAATCTCTAATCTCCTCCTCTTGCTGTTCAGTCTTTGCTCGCAGGCCAGGTGCAGGTATTTATAGCCCCCAGGAGAAGGATCCAGAACCCAGTCTGTTGGCGCAAAATCTGGGGCTCAACGGCCCCAGATCTGCCGCGTTGGCGCGGCAAGGCGCGGCATAACGGTGGCCGTTGGCTAACCACTTTCTGTTGTGGGTTGTTACGAGTTTGTTCAGCCACGTGGACCTTCTGGATTCTTCGTTTGTTGCGCGGATCTCTCTAGATTCTGGATTAGATTTGGGCTTAATCTTGGATTTGAATTTAATCACTTTAATTATTGCTAATTAAAGTGATTATTGGCTTTCACTCCATTAAGTGCAGACCTGTAAATATATAGAGAAGATTAGTAAAAATCATGTATTTATTTGTAATATGCATGGGAATAATGAGGTAAAATATGCAATATTGGATCACAATCACTCTTCATAGCTCCAAAGAGAGCTAACTTATAGCTTTGCCTGAAGCTTTCTTGATAGCTTCGCATAGAGCTTTTCATAGCTCCACAGAGAGCTAACTTATAGCTTCGCCTGAAGCTAATTCTAGCTTCGCCTGAAGCTTTCTTGATAGTTTTGCATGAAGCTCTTCATAGCTCTACAGAGAGCTAACTTACAGTTTCACCTGAAACTTATTCTACCTTCGCTAGAAGGTAATTATAGTTTCTCCTGAAGTTTTCTTGATAGCTTCGCATAAAGCTCTTCATAGCTCCACAAAGAGCAAACTTATAACCTCGCCTGAGAGGCTAAGTTTGTCTAGCTTCGTCTTGAAGCTCTTCATAGCTCTACAGAAAGCTAACTTACAGTTTCGCCTAAAGCTTTCTTGATAGCTTCACAAAAAGCTTTTCATAACTCCACAGAGAGCTAACTTATAGCTTCGCCTGAAACTAATTCTAGCTTTGTCTGAAGCTTTGTTGATAGTTTCGCATGAGCTAATTATAGCTTCGCCTGAAGCTTTCTTGATAGCTTCGCATGAAGCTCTTCATAGCACAGTGCTAACTTATAGCTTCGCGTGGAGCTAATTCTAGCTTCGCCAGAGGCTAATTATAGCTTCGCCTGAAACTCTACACAGTCGTACAGAAGGCCAACCCCTATCTTCGCCTGAAGCTTAGCATAGCTCCACTGAGAGCTTGCTTCTACCTTCGCCTGAAGCTTATTCTAGCTTCGCCTCAATTGGCTAGTTTCGCATGAGGAAAGTAACCACCCTACTAAGTTAGTGGGGGAGTTAATGGGTAGTTACACCCACGATTTCTCATTAAAAGGAGCCAATTAAGGGGAGTTAATGGGTAGTTACACCCATAATCCCTCATTAACAGGAGCCAATAA
The DNA here is from genome assembly GCA_038442645.1 of Agave tequilana. NCBI lineage: Eukaryota > Viridiplantae > Streptophyta > Magnoliopsida > Asparagales > Asparagaceae > Agave > Agave tequilana. The sequence continues at coordinate 2,575 of JAVJIF010028798.1, read as the reverse complement.
GAGGAGTTAATGGGTAGTTACACTCATGATCCCTCATTAAAAGGAGACAATTAAGAAGATAGTAACTCCCTATTGAGCCTATAAATAGCCCACTAATAGGTTAGGCTCGGGGGACTTGAGGAAATTCAAATCCAAGAGGTTTTTTGAAGAGCATAAGCTTCTTTGGTGGCTTCAAAGCTTAAGCTAACAAAAGATCTACTCTCTCGCTTTTAAAAATTCAGAGAATCACTTCTCTAACCCTACAAGGATAAATTCAGGGTGTTAATACCCTAAGGCCTTCCTCCTTTTCAAGGAATCTCAGGAACCAGGCGAGAAGGAATTCCCAAGCAGTAGCATTCGAAGATTGATTGCTTGCATCGTCAACGGGACAATGTGGTCGCGCGCTGATCAGACTACCACCGGCACACTTTCCCAGAAATCTCAGAGGAGATCTACTTATAATTTCTTTTCTTTCTGTAAAGAAATACTTGTAATTTCACTCCTTAACTGATCTCTTTTGTAAGTTTTCCCCGATCTATTTTCAATAGAAAACAAGATGGCAACTCCGTTGAAAAAAGTATTCTCCACTGCTGAGAATCAAGTGTCGCAATGCGACGATCAGACCTTTGGGTCTATTGCTGAGACGCTGTTCATTCAATTTGATCAAGAGAGGTTTGAACAACTTCTCTCTGGGGGTAGCACAAATCCCCTACATGTGCGCAAGCACATGGTGGTCAACGTAGCCAGAGCCCCTCTGGCTAACTCTTGGAAGCAAGTCTTTGTTGAGACAAATAAGGCTCTCTGCAAGCCTATTACAATCTCAGGCGAAACTAAACAGACTCTATGCGAGTCTAACACAGTCTCAGTAGAGATTAACATAGCCCCACGCCAGCATGTTAACACTGTGCGCGAAGCTATAAAGGTTGTGGTGTGAACCTAAAATAGCCATTGTTAAGGCTATACAGATTGCAAAATCTATAGTCTCATGCGAAGCTAGATATAGATCTCTTGATTCAGCTTCCTGCGAAGCTAAAATATTCTCTAACTGTAAGACCATTTCAGCTCTATACAGAGCTGGCTATAGCACTTCGTGCTAACAGCGAGGCTACTGCAACCCCGCTTACATCATCAACACTATTAGGCAGCCAGAGCACTAAGTGCTCAGATAGCTTTATAATGTGAAGCTAATTCAACTCTTTGTAGAGTTCAACCTTGCCTATCACGTGAGGCTAAGGCCAACGCACTTCTGTGTGCCAAAAACGTTGTTGATTCAGCATCGCTCCCACTGATAGCACTAAGTGCTAAAAAAGTTCTTAACCGTGAGGCTAGTAATAAAGCACTAAGTGCTAAGGATCTTCGCCGCGAGGTTAAATATGAAGCACTATTGAGTGCTAACAGCGAGGCTATTTCAGCCTCGCTCACAGGAAGAACTCTGTGCAACAGAGCTAAGCTCGCATTTAAAGGTAGAGCTAAAACAGCAGCTTCATCTTGTGAAGCTACTCTTTCAGGCAAAACTATCCTAGCTTCGTCTATCAACTTCTCAACCCAAGCGGGCTAACATTCAGTTTCCCCGAGTCTCTGTATTGGATCAGTTGGACTTAGGTAACACAGACTTGCAGGTTATCTGAGCAACAAGTAGAAACTCCACTCTGAAGAGCCAGTTCATATCTCGCCATCCCAGTGCGGACAATCAGGGTATCAACCGGTGACGGAACATTTCGTCCACTATTGTTGGGACCAATCCCTACAACTTTTCCTCCAAGTCAGTAATCGATGTTCAACCGGTTGTCAGTTCAAACTTCTGAAAGATCCAAGTCTCGAAAGAAGAAGACAGTGAAGGTGTCTCACCTCGCAGCTGCCTCTGTCAATATTATAAGCAGAGGAAGGGATCTATTATGATTTCAAAGAAGGAAATAGGGGGTTCGCACTCCCCCATTCAGTTCTCTAGGGCCTGACTATAGCCCCGGCTTAGGACAGGTTCTGGTCGAACAAAAGGGTGCCTTCAAAGGTACAATACCCTATAATTATGGACAACCTTCTTCCTCTGAAGCTATGTTGAAAGAACCATTGAGACACCAATGGTCCAATGATGAAGAAGAAGCCAGCGGCTACGCTTCCTCTACCACCATCAGCTCTGTGCAGGCAAGGTTTATATCAGCCAACATGACTGACAACAACAATGATGATGATCTCTGTCATCGCATGGAGGCACAGGAGCAGACTTCCAAGGCCCAGCAAGAAGCCTTGGACAATATCCAACAAATATTGGTTCAACTCCTAACAAACCGGAACAATGATAATACACCTACAGTAATCACAAAAATGAGGGAACAACAACAATGAACCTCCCAAGACCGATCATTCAAAGGAGAGCTCTTCAATCGATGCCAAAGTGATCAAAGGCATCCAAGCTCAGATCGCATCCCTGGCCCAAAGGGATGAACTGAAGAAAGTAGGGGCAGTTCGTCCTTACCCCTTAGTATGGGATTCAATCCCATATTCGCCAAAGTTCAAGCCACCAACGTTGCACTTGTATGATGGCAGGAGCTCGCCAAATCAGCATATTTACTACTTCCAATCGCAAACCAGTAATGTA